>JAHLJT010009355.1:26396736-26666150 GCA_031308135.1 Acheta domesticus | reverse complement strand
CTCCCACTCACTTCTTTTCAGCAACAAGCACTGAAAGAAAGTCCACCGCTAGTTCTGCATTAATCTTGAGAAGACTCCATTCCTACTATAACGAGTGAGGAGGGCAAAATTACAACAAACGAAAGCATAGGGCCTTTTGCTTGGCGTACATATTGTAACATCACCTCGCAACCATTACTGATTACCTCGTAACAATTTACCTTAACCTAGAAGTAACAAAATCACCTAGAATTTGGTAGCAGTGCTTGTATTCAAAAAAATTATACCAATAGACAACACGGAATTAATAAAACCACATAAATGTCAATAACACCAAAAAAAAACCAAGTGGTAGGCCCACCGCAAGTTTGAAACCTAAAAAATGATAGTGGTACGCATTTCACCAGGCGGCGAAGCGAAGAAAATCAGCTGAGCATCTCTGGTCGACAGAGGGGGAAAAGTAGAGATAAATATCATGGATTGGGGCTTACTCGTGGGAGGATCTAGCCAGTGCCACATAACTTTTGTACTGTCGCAATAACTTGCCCTGGCTAGTTCGTACTTCAACAGTACGCACGACTCCTGCTTGATCAGGGAACAATTTCTCCACTACACCTAATTTCCAGTGAGAGGGCGGAGTTTCCTCAATTAAAAGTACTAAATCATTTACAGCTAGTGGTGGTGACTCCCTTTTCCATTTCACCCTTTGTTGCAAGGTGTGGAGGTAATTGCGCGACCAATATTTCAAAATATTATGCTAATTTGTTATTTAAATGGCGGAACTGTTGTGCAGGAGTAATCTGCACAAGAGGCGAGTCGTATCTATAGGAAAAGTATTAAGCGCGTGCCCGTAGACTAAGTGATTCGGGGTTAAAATCAAATTCACATCCGAATCTGTAGACGTGAACTTCAAGCCGGTCTTGAGTTTAACAAGCTTCAATTTTGGGCTAAGAGGGTGTACAATGTAAGCAAGGGCACAACTTGTTGCCCTAAAGCGCGACGCAAATGGAATTTAAGACTTTTAACACAAGCCTCAGCTAACGAGTTTCGGTGAGGAGCGTAGGTGGGGCAAAAGTGCCAGGAGGTACCCCTGCACTGATAAAAAATTGGTGATAACCTCTAAATCCCGAGCGGAAAAGAACAAAAGCGATTTAGCCTCGGCTAGGATACGAACTAGCACTTTTGAATGTACTAGCGTTATCACTGTACATGTGCACAGGATAACCTCTTCTCGAACCAAAACGTTCAAAGGCCGCAATGAATTGAGAGGAGGATAGATTTTCGACGATTTCTTAAATGCGAAGCTTTCGTGGAATGGCATATAAATACAGCAATCCAAGTCTTCTGAGACATTTTTGATCTCGTGAGAAGACGGCCTTGTCCAAAATTGGGCCACAATAATCTACGGATGTGTGAGCCCATGGCCGAGAAGGATTTACGCGGCTAGGGGGCAATGAACCCATAATTTGCTCCACGGGCGCGCCGCGCCAGCGCCTACACGTCAGACAAGCATCAATTACTTTTTTTTGCTACCCGTCGTAGGGAGGGAATCCAATACTGCTGGCGCACACATCCCATCATCATTGCCAAGCCCGCATGTAGAAATGCTGAGGGTGTATCATTTCTAAGAACAGGACGGTAAATTTGTGGTTAGGCGGAAGTATAATAGGATGCTTGTTTAACCTCTCCACCTGAGAATTCATTAAACGGCCACCCACCCGTAAAAGCCCATCAGGGCCTAGATAAGGATTCAAGCTAATGAGCGATGACTTGGGAGGTAATCCCTTTTCTTTTGAAAGTGCCTTATATTCAAGGGGGTACATGTCTAGTTGAATGAGCCTTATAATAACCACTGTGGCTTCTCTCAATTCAAGCGGTGCCAACCAACCCCTTCCTCCGCATCTGAGCCGAAGCAGGGTCAATGCGAGCAACAATTGCAGCCCGTATATTGTTAATGAATCTTAAGCATAGCGCTAACACCCTTATCAATTTGTGATATTTTGAATATCTGCTAAGTAGCACTTGAACAAATGAATTTTGGTTTTCACCTACATCTGACGAGGGCATATTTGTTTTGTATGCAGTGAACATACAACAGAGAGCATCTACCTTACCATTATCCGCTACCTCAGCATCGGACAAACGGCTTGGCCCACATTGACACTGGCTGCTTCAGCCACGGCGGTCCTACAAACCAGAGGGTACTGTGTTGCAGGTGCCTGGGGGGGAGGACACCACGGGTTAGCAGATCAGCGGGATTCTGTCTCGAGCTTACATGGCGCCAACAAGATAGTGGATAGGATGCCACTATCTTTGAAACTCTATGCGCAGTGAAAGCATCCAATTTATGATTGCTTTTCACCAACCAGTGCAAAACAATAGAACTATCCTGAAAAAAGATACACTTGATTAATAGAACACACAATTCTTAATGCTCTTATTACCTTCTTGGTCAATTCTACCAATAACAATGCACTACACAACTCCAAGCGAGGAATAGTCGACCCTGCCAGGGGAGCAAGTCTTGATTTGGAGCACAACAAGTGGCTATGCGCAACGGATGCAGAATCATGATTAACCAAGTATAATGCAGCTCCGTACGCCTTATGAGAGGCATCACAGAATCCTACTAGACAAGAGGGAAGGTGACCCTGGGGTAACACCTTGCGTGGGAATATAATTGATGGCAGTAAAACAATCTCATTAACCAAGGACTGCCAACAACAAGTAAGATCAGAATCAAGAGGAGTATCCCAATCCAACTGTAAAGACCACAATTTTTGCAGAAAAAGCTTCAACTTTACCAAGAAAGGATTCACAAAACCTAATGGGTCATAAATAGAGGCTATTAAGTGCAACACAACCCTTTTTGTTACACACGGGAGGTTGAAAGTGTTTGGATTGGAGTGTTTGCTATATGTAATGCAAAGTGTGTCTTTATCAGTGTTCCAAGTCAAACCCAATATTCTGTGTGTATTGTCTGAGGCCAGAGGCGTGGAAGTGTATTGTGTGTGAGTGGTGTTGAGAGTGGCCAGAAACGATGAAGAATTGCTATTAACCTTTCTCAAATTAAAATGAGCTCCCCTTTAGCACTTTTACAATCCTTTGGAAATAACGATGCTGCCTTCTCAGCACAGTCACTCCCGAACAGTAAGTCATCTACATAAAATCCCTGCTTGATAGCTGAAGCCACCTCAGGATCATTTTCATTTATTTCCTCAGCCAACTTGTTGAGACACCTTGTACTCAGAAATGCGGAGGGGGCCATACCATAAGTAACGGTCTGCAAAGTAAAAATTTTAATGGGGTCGTGAGGGTTCTCTCGCCACAAAATTCTCTGAAATTTAGTATCAGCATCATGCACCCGAACCATTCTATACATTTTTCTCAATGTCTGCAGTGAAACAAACATTAAACAATCGAAATCTAAGCATGATGTCAATGAGCTCTGATTGCACGTTAGGGCCAGCGTAGAGTAGGTCGTTTAAACTTAACCCAGAAGAAGATTTGGCACTACAATTGAAGACTACACGTAGTGGTGTAGTAGGGGACTGTGGATTCAACACACAAAAATGAGGTATAAAATAGAAAGGAGGTGCTATCTTACTGACACATTCAACTGCATGCCCCAATTCAATGTATTCTCTCATGAACTTGACATAATTATGCCTTAATTCTCTATCTTTAGAAAATCTGTTTTCTAAGGCAAGCAAAAACTGCTTGGCCACAAAATGTGAATTCCCCAATAATTGTGGAGGACGTTTAAAAGGCAAAGATACACAAAATTGCCCATTCTCCAACCTAAAGGTGTCCTCATTAAATTTCTTTTCACAAGGATGCTCCAAGTGTGAGAAGTTTTCATCACGAGAAGAGGAAATCCTCTCAGAATTCCAAATATTCTCATAATCATTGACTAAGGAAGGAGAGTGTGCAGTTAAGAAAAAGCACTGATCTGGGGGTGCCGCACTTGGCAACAGTGTGGGCAATCGATCCCCCGCAATGACATTACCAAACTTAGTATCAAGAATAAAAAGCTTTGAACAATGGCTGCTCTTCTTAGTGTTAAGCACCTGAAAAAATAAAGAAGAGCTTAATAAAATATCTAATTTTTTAGGAATAAAGAATTGGTCATCAGCCAATTTAGGTCAGCAGGCAGCTTCAGGGCAGCTAAATTAATGTTCCTCCGGGGGGTGGCTTTGGAAATAGCAGGGACCACTAAACATTCTATTGCCCTTTTCCACCTACAACACCGCGAGGAGATTAACACATGAACTCTAGCATTTGAACCAGAAGTAAGAGCATTAACAGAATGAATCGTAGCATTATGCCTAATTCTTTTGAGACGGAGGGCCTGTACCAGTGATTCAGTTATCAAGGAAACTTCACTACCAGAATCAAGTAATGCCCTGGCTGGCAGGGTTTGGCCCAACTCATTTGTTGCATTAACAATGGCTGTGGGAAGGAGAGAACCAATATTATGTGTCTGGCTAAGAACCAAGTGTGATAACGTGGAAACCTTAGTATCGTGTGGTTGTTTTGCAGTAATCTGGGTGGCAGATGCTAGTCCAGCAGAGGTGTTGGGAGCACTAGAACAATGAGGTGATGCCAAATTATGGACATTTTGTGTAGAAAATTTATGAAGCATTGAGTGGTGGTTCTTACCACAAGTTTTACAACTTCGTTGTGAGCAATGATGAGAAGGACCCTTCCTTCGAAGACAGTTGTAGCAGAGTTGATGAGAAGAGACAAAATCCCATCTCTGCTGGACAGCCAGGGTACGAAAACGAGGGCAGGCGAAAAGTGGGTGCTCTCCAGAACTGCAGGCAATGCAGGCTTGAGCTGATGACCCCTCTTCCAGCTGAAACACCTGTTTGGCAGGTGAAGATTGTGTAGGGGCGCTTAGACTTACTAACTGAAACAGAATTCACATCAGGATTAGCAAGAGGGGCAATGTCTAGGGCTCTTGCCCGGAGTGAAAGAAAATCTAAAACATTTTGCAATGGAACAATATCATTTTTTGCTTTAGCAAGGAAAAATGCTTCCCTTGTTTTGTTATCCAATTTACTGAGCACTAAAAATTGTACTATTATTTCAGCCATAGGGACTGTAGTGGGAACTGCTGACATAGATAGCCAGTGAGAAGTTACTACATTGTGCAATTCTCTTAAGGAGGAGGCATCACCAATTTTGAGGGAAGGAAAGGAGAAGAGAGCATGAATGTGCTCTTCTAAAATTTTCGATTTATCGTCATAACGATCTCTTAATAAAGCCCAGGCCTGTTGAAAGGATCTGTCTGATACTGTGAGCACAGAAATCAACTTCAGAGGTTCGGACTCGAGACTACTCATTAAATGCACCAACTTCTGCGAGTCCGGTATCTGTACCTGATTAATGACTAATTGAGTAAACAAATCACGAAAACGTTGCCAATTTCTATACCTTCCATCAAATTTTGGAATTTTAATGCTCGGTAGCGAGGCATGATGACACGCCGAGGCAACAGTAAGAGGCTTTTCAAAGGGCTCGTATTTTTCATTCAATAGCTGTTTTACAGCCAAGTAAGCATTTTCACATTGCGAAAAATTTTGTTCATGAATCGTGCTAAAGAACTCTGTGGAGCTGATCGCATCCATTTTCAGAGCTTCGATATCCTTCCAAACCTCGCATAACCTATCACGCAAGCACGCGAGACTGGCTACTGTTGCTGGTTGCAAAGCTTTCAAATTACTTTCAATTCGTGAAATTTCCCAAATAGCGAGACTCCACCTTTGTGATAATCTTAATTCAACTGCACCTGGCTCCTTAGCCCGTACCTTTGACTGAGACATGGTTAAATAAGCTTGCTTACTAATGAAAAGAACTGAAATAATTCACGATAGCATTTAAAGGGTATGCAGTTTCATACGCGAAAAAACCATCTAAAAATTTAAGGACCGACATGTATTTGTTAATTGGAAGTCAACACCACTTTCATAAGCAAAATGAGCTATGTAACTATCGTCAAAATACATTTAACCCTACAAACTTGAGACCCTAAGATCAGGAACGTGAAATATGAGGTTAGGAAAGCTGCATAAGATTTCCAGGAATTGGAAAGGCGTAACCAAGAACATGCTTTTAATTTGCACCATACAAACCGCAAAGCAAAGCGCACATAACACAAGTAAATGTTACAACAGCACTGCTAATGATTCTACTGTAATTTGTTTTTTATTCACAAAGGCACGCGTTCCGTGTGCGCATCACGACGCGGCATGGCGTGAACAAAACCTTCGCGTAGTCAGTGTTACCAACGAACGAACGAAGTATTCGTTCCCGGGTTTCAAGGCACCATAAAATGTCAAGGAATACAAAAAAACTTTAATAATAATTACACAAAACTTTAACAATTTCACAAAACTCTTGCAGTGTTGCGAAACACAAAATTAAGGCTCACACTGACCAAGCGATGCTACCTGACTAACACAGCAAACAAAAACCAAATGAATGTAACATTGAAAGGTTACGAGGCACACATGGCCGGGTTGTCGAACCACACCACTGTCACAGCACCACCGCTCCTACAAATCACACCGCTGTCCAGTAGAGGGTCTCAATGCAGAAATCGTGAAAAATGCCTTTCACCGCCGTGGATGCTTCATGCTCCCGGTCCACCATAGCTCCATCCGCTTGGCCCACACTCCACCAGCTGTGTCGCCCGCTGGCCGCACATGCTCTGGGCGGTGCCCCGGGTTCGACCCCGGGCAGGGCTCAGAGGGGCGGGCAGCCGGCTAGCTGGCGGCGGGGGGGGGGGGGCGGACGTAGGCAGGGGGAGAGATACGGGCGCGACGGGCGCGATGGTGTTGGTGGCGGCGGTGACGGCGGTGATGTAGTGACGTCACCGGTGTCGGCGGCGAGGGTAGCTGATTGCAACCTGGCAGGGCGGCGGAAGAGCTGTCACATGCATCAAGGCGCGGGGAAACAATGATTTAATTAATGTCTTCATTCCATCTCATTGATTGATTGATTGATTGATGGATTTTTTTTTTTTTTTTTTTTTTTTTTTTTTTTTTTAAGTGGGACGCGCGAATGTTGGAATTGGCGCCCCCATGACACCCTGGTCTAGCATGGAACTCCCATAATTTAGCGGGAAGCACTCCAAAGAGTGCCCAGGTGGGCGGAAGTCGCAGGAACTTGTCCGCGCCGAGCAAAATGTGCTAACACCGTCCTCGAGGGTTCCTTGGAGCGCCTCATGGCAAATTGAGGGTCGTCGCGTCCAGATCACGTCAGAGCGGCGGCGAAGACCGTTCCAAAACATTGCATCGCGGCGCCTCCCTCTCGGGCTATTCAGAAACCACACCATTAACCGAGGCCCATGTTCTTGGGCTGCCGCAGAAAATAGCTTTCAATGAAAGGTCAGGCGGGCGGGCAGGCGGCGCGCGCGAAGTTTGAAGGTCCGGGAGAGGGTGCGGTGCGGGTATGAAACTGAACCTTGTGGAGCACCCTAATCTTTCGTGTAGATGTTTGATCCAATAAAAATTGATGATAACATTACGAATATTATAATTGGTTAATAATATGTTAAGCAGACAACAGACAGCATAATACAAATGAAGAAATGCTCATAATTTTTTGTGATTTTGTTTGATCCGATGATAATGATCTTATTAAGTGAGTATAATCTTGTGAATCAATTGCATGTCTCAGCTTTCAAAGCGTTTTATATTATCAAACTTCTTTGCTGATGATTTGTTCAGTCATATTGGACCTTACTCTCTTATAATTTACGGTATTTATCATTTATTGGTCAACGTAAAAAATTGTATTACTTTCGAAGAGATGGAGCGTGACTAGATGAAACGTCATCAAATAATTTTGATAAAATATATGTTGGAAGCTGCAACTTGTAATTGATCCACAAATTCATCATCTTGTTTTGTGCTTGGTAACAATTAGATACAACTCATTTTTCAGCAGAGAGCAGAAAAAATTAAGTGCCTGTATATAATAAATGTGAACTTTGTAAAAATGTACAGACTGGGCTGAGATGTAGAAATTTAAACGCTCTTCCTATAATAATTGTGCAATTAGAGACTGGATACGTTTGCCTTAGCTCACTAAAAATTGTAATTTTTCACTTAAGCACTTTTAACCATGCACTACAATAATTTTGGTAGTTTCATCAAGTATTCTCAAACACGTTTTCTGGTACAGCTGTAAGTATTAATTGTGAATTAGAATAGTGATGAGATTATAATACTTGAATTCTTATTACACACAATTGCGATATTCAGGTATTACTGATAATACATAATTGTTATATTCATTCCCCCCTCAACCGTCTT
Organism: Acheta domesticus; assembly: GCA_031308135.1. NCBI lineage: Eukaryota > Metazoa > Arthropoda > Insecta > Orthoptera > Gryllidae > Acheta > Acheta domesticus. Next base: position 26,657,847 of record JAHLJT010009355.1, on the reverse strand, counting down.
ATTATTATTTCAGGATTATTATTCAGGACTTTCCTACTGATTTTGCGAGAAACAAAAAATCGATCGTTTTGTTTAATGAGAGTAATGCTCCCGAAAGATGAACATCATTCTGTTTACTAATAAAATACCTTTGGAATTTTATTTCCAATCAGATACGACTTGATGGAAATACTGTTTCGTAATAGCCCCGTTTTTGTAATAATTCCCTCCGCATTAACATATGATTCTGACACACATTAGGCAGCGTATCAGATTTCTTTCTGCAACAAATGATACATAATGAAGCAGGAAGTCGTAACGGGCTTTAATCAACCCATATCATTATATGTTAGGCCACTGTTTTGGTGATACGAGTAAGTCATTTGGAAGACTTACCGAATAAACATCAACATATCTGAATTGATAAATGAGTAACCTTTAGCATAATAGCATCAATCAAATTCCCGCAAAATGACTGGTAGATTAGCGTTGAAACCATGAGACAAGTGGTTTAATGAACACGCACACACGGAATGGCACCCATTAACACCTCGCGCGACCTAAAGAAGTGACCATGAGCAATTTTCTGCTCGGAGGTGCTCTCCGCGGTTGGTGGGCGGGACGGGGCGGGGCGGGGAGGGTGGGGCGGGACGGGGGACGGGCCGGGGCGGTGTGGGACGGGGCAGGAGCGGGGCAGAGCGGGGCGGAGCGGGTGGAGTGGGGCGGAGCGGAGAGGGCGGAGCGGGCGGGGTGGGGCGGGGTGAAGCGGGGCGGGGCGTGTTGGGCGGTGTGGGGCCGGACAGGGCCGGGCCGGGCCGGGGCGGTGTGGGACGGGGAAGGGGCGGGGCGGGGCAGAGCGGGGCGGAACGGAGCGAGCGGAGTGGGCGGAACGGGGCGCAGAGGGCGGAGAGGGCGGAGCGGGCGGGGCGCGGCGAGGAGGGGTGGTAAGGGGCGAGGCGGGGCGGGACGGAAGGGCTGTGTGGGGCGAGGCAGGGCTGGGCCGGGCCGGGGCGGTGTGGGACGGGGCAGGTGCGGGGCGGGGGCAGAGCGGGACGGAGCGGGCGGGGCTAGGCGGAGCGGAGAGGGCGGAGCGGGCGGAGTGGGCGGAGCAAGGCGGAGAGGGTGGAGCGGGCGGGGCGGGGCGAGGCGGGCGGAGTGGGGCGGAGCGGGGCGGAGCGGGGCGGAGCGGGGCGGAGCGAGCGGAACGGTCGAAGCGGGTGAGGCGGGGCGGGGTGGGGCGGAGCGGGGCGGAGTGGGCGGGGCTAGGCGGAGCGGAGCGGGCGGGGCTAGGCGGAGCGGAGCGGGGGGGGCGGGGTGGGGCGGAGCGGGGTGGGGCGAGCGGGGCGGGCGATGGGCGTGTCTCTTCCCAGGCAAAGGTCTGCTGCTCCCCCGCGGCTCGCGCCTCGCATGGCTTCACACGTTTCGGGACAAAGCGTTCGCTCGCCTGCGGCCGACGTCCTTCTTTTTTTCTTCTTCTTCTTTCGTCGTCTTCGGTCTTCCTGCGCGCGTAACGCGGCCGCAGAAAAACAAAACGCGAGCGACAAAGCGGCGCGGCGGCGGCGGCGGGGTCCCGCACTCCCTGTTCGTAATTTGCTCTAACCAGGCGTTGAGCGCGGTATGGTGGTCTGCGTCTCGAGGCTAACCGCTTTGGATCACTGGGCCACGCAATTTGGCCACCATTCGGCATTGTTCGTGCTCGAAATTGGTAATGAAATATTCACCGGATATGTGCTCGTTTGATGATGGTGGCGTGTATCCTTGAAGAGAAGACATGATCGGAAAATAATTTCGTTATTTTTTGTTGTCTTGTACATTTGAAAATACAATATAATGTAAAATACAACAATTAATTTCGTAATTGCTAGAAAAAACAGTGTTAGTATTGAGAAGCAGTGCGTTGGATAAAATTCAAGAGATTTGTTGTCTGTGGAAAACATTGTAATTATCTACGTATATGATACAAATGTTAATCACTTACTATTAACGTTTTTGTGTAAAATGTGTATATGTATGTATATACATAACGTGTTAGTAGTGTGAATAAAATGAAAGATGGTATGAAATAAGATAAACGTATTACGTACAAACATTTAAATATGGGTACATGTTGAAAATGTTAATACAACGTGATTGCTTCTTTAAAAAGTTCCACATAAGAGCAGTTTACGAGTTCTCTGAAACAAACAATAATAGTTTAATCGAAAAAATGCATGGACGCAAACTAGCCTCTCGACTATACAGTGCGGTTTTCAAGAAATCATCATGTTTTGTAATTTGTTCATGAATACAGTGTAATGAAATGAGCAGTTTTGTTACGATATATCTTTAGTTAATTTGCCTTTGCAAGTAGTTTTTATTGTAAAGGAGTGAATATTTTCATATCACTTCTAATGAAAATCGTTCGTTGCTACATGTATTTAGAATTCAATTTAATACGTATGTGAATTAGGACAGACATCCTAGAGCTCAAAAAACCATGCACAATCACATATTGCACTTCCCTCCAAAATACGTCTCACAGTTTTAAAATGTTTGCCGATAAATAAATAAATATTCTATATAATTTGTTTTGAGACAATGTGAACGTAACTCTTAGGCAACTAATTATGGATTTCTATTTGTGCACCGGCTTTTCTTATATTGAATGGTTTCTTTTGCCTATATTGAAGGAAATATCATGGTATAATAGTAATGATTTGTTTCAGCTCTTAGGGCATTGTTTTGTATGCTTTTCTCTCTATTTTTAACTTTCATCTATGTACTACAGTGCAGGGAGGAAAAGTATTCGAATCATCTCAACAATTTGATCTCGAATATTTTATGAGGTCGTAAAATGCGTACATAAGGTTCTTTTCAGACTAATTTTGCACGTACGTGAGAATTGAGCTCTTTTAGTGTTGTTTCAAACATGGATAAGACTGGTGTAGGTGGAGAGGAAATACATTGAATTTTATGCCCGAAAATCGATTTGTATTTGTGAATAATGGACTGTTAACTCTATTAGATTATCAGATTTTGAACTGAAACTTGGTAAATAAATCAGGAGTAAGTTTGCTTGTGTCATTCCGGAGATTATTAAGATACTTTAATTTTTGGGGGGACTTTACTTGCAGTCCTGACAGTTCCAAATAACATGAAGTTTTTTATTAATTCAGTTTTTGTTAATTTTTTTAGAACATTGCACAACTTCTAGACCTATGGCGATTAAAGTAAAAATACTAATGTTGCTTTCTACTGTATATGGTATTTTACTACACTAACATCAAGCATTTTTATTTTCATCATATTCTACATATTCCATCAAACATACCCATACACATCCATCATACACATTTACATCATACTCATACGATATTATTAGCCATAATATCGAGGCTTCGCTTCCACGATGTGGAACCTTTCCTTTGTTTCTTTGAGAAGTCGCTCATATTATCCTCGGAGCTGGCTACATGATATACGAATATTTGTATTGTGTGAGACATGCAACATTCCACTTTAATATTTTTTTTCACTATCGCCCTTGGATGCATGGAACACAAAAAAGAGTAAAGTTAAAAAAAACAACAAAAAACCTGCGAGTCTGAATTTGTGGTGCACCTGATAATTGTTTTGGCGGAATTTGCTACTTTTGTATCCAATGGGTGCATATCAGTTCGACACATTCTTGTGCAGCAAAATAGTAACACTAGTCTCAAGGAACAACGAAGAAGCGGACAGGATCTGGCGCAGACATGGAACGCGCTTGGAGGCGCGACGGTCGAGCGGGTTGCATACGCTCCTTCCCCAACGGCGTCATGACGAAGGCTATGCCTCGCCGTTGCTAAGGTGCAGCCAGTATAATCTCCGCAATTGTCGTCGTCCTCCCCCACTCCTCGTTGTCCATCCCACACATCAGTCGCATCTGCTAGTCAGACCTTATTTGTGGCCATTACTGTCACATTAGGAGTGAGATTTGATTCGATTCTCACTGTATCAACTGTCAATGATACAATAAAATAGATTACCACTCATACTTTCCTGGGTCTCGTTTACAATCATAAGTTCTCGGATCTCCTATATTGTTAACATATACTATTGAGCTTGTAACCTACTATCACCCGAAATCCACCATCACTTCAAAAACTGATAAGATATAACGCAAAATAACAAAAAAATACTGATATTTTGAATAAAAGTGTATAAGACATGACTGAAGAGATGTAGAATGGATGCATTAAGAAACAAATCCCTAACTTTAACATTGAACGTGCAAGGTAGATTCTAAACAAAATTGAACGTTTTCAATTTTCAAAATCTGACATATTTTAATGAAAATACCACCTGTGCCTTAATATTAAGAAAACTTTGTACTATTCGAACGAAAAAATATAAACATTTTTGAGAAAAGTTTGAAAACGTCTTAGGTATTTCTCATCCGCCCAACCGTGAATGAAAATTATTTTTTGACGATTTATTTAACGTCTAAATCAGTTAAAACTCTCTGACGTACTACGAGGAGATGAGCAATAGTGCACGTTTTTTTAGCTCTGAGATGTATGTCCTGACTCATATACATATTAAGTAGAATTATGAATACAGGTAGCAAAGAGCGGTTTTGGCAAGGGCTGATATGAAAATATTCCTTCTCATGTAATAAAAACTCTTTGTAAACGCAAATCAGCTGCAGGTTTAGTCTATTTTCCTTAGCGCTTTACGCGAAGGAATGCAGCTATAAAATGGAGAACGATTATATGAATAACTACATTCCCGAAAGGGCTCAACACTACGTGCACAGATAATGAAGCTACATTTATGGTCAGAAGTAAAACAAAGGGTCCTCTCAGCGTTTGCTCAGGGAAACTGGACCAAAAACCTGACCGAGATAGGGATCATTGACCTCAAAGCTAATGTACAATACTTATTACATACATATTTAGTCTTTTAGAATGATACAGTCTAACAGGTAACTAATGCATTGAACATAATTGTTAAAACGAATATTATTTTCTTTTTGCTGCTCATTATAGTCTTTTAGTGTATAGAAAAAGTTATACAGCAATTGTTTCAATATAAAGTGATTAAATAGGGGAGGGTAAGCGGATAATTTATCTCTCAGAGTGCAAAACAAGGGAGTAAACAAAAGAAAACAACTTCAATCAGAATGACGGCTTTACAGTCAAAAGTAAATCAGCAGAATTAATAAAAATACAAGTGGAAGGAAAAAGAAAATGCGACCAGAAGAACTGAGAAGACTCTAAACACGAAGACGAAGATGATAAAGTCGAAGTTGGTATGAAGAAAAGGAAGGGAAAGAAGAAAATGAAGAAATAGAAGAAATAAAGAGAATAATAATAGGAAGAAGAAAAAAAGAAAACGGCGAAGAAAAAGAAGAAGAACAAGAAGTAGTAGGGGAGGAGAAGAAAAGGACACGGAGAAGAAGAAAAAGAAGGAAAACAAGAAAAAAGAGAAGAAGAAGAACCAAAAAGGGGAGAAGGAGGGGAACAAGAAAAAAGAGGGAAAAAGGAAAAGGAGAAGAAAAACAAGAAGAAGAAGAAGAAGAAAAAGAAAAAGAAAAAGAAGGAGAAAAAGAAACAGAAGGTGAGATGAGAAGAAAAGCCGACGGCAGCCTCCACCTCCTCCACCAGCGCCCAACAGACCTCTGGTCATGGACGCCGGCGGCGCGGCGCGCGGCCCGTCGCCGACGACACCGCCCTTTACAGCCGTCTTCCTGCGCTCGGCGCGCGATCGCTTTACTGCGGCGCGGCGCCGACAGGGTGACCGCGGGCCCGGCGCCGCCCCCACCGCCACCGCCACTGTCACATGCGTTGCGCGCCGGCCCTGGCGGAAACGCCTCACTCCTCGCGTGAATGGTCTGCGCGCCGCGCCGCTCGAATCGTTAACTCTTCTCTCTTCTGCCTCCAGGGATCAAGCTTGCGCCTGATCCGGCTTCTCGGGAGAGATGGCTCAGTGCATCAACCTGATGTCACTGCGGTCCCTCTGACCGGGAGGTCCTAGGTTCGAGTTCCATCGGCGGCGGCAGGATTTTCGACACTAGCTTGTCAGCTAGGTCGAGTTCAGTCGCTGTCTGGAGGAGAATTCTAGCGGCCGGCTGCTCTGATCGGTAGTTTTCCGTGGTTTCTCCGATCAACACCAGGCGAATGCCGGAGCAGTATCCTAATAAACGGGTCACGCCACGATCTTTCTTTCCTCTTCCTTGTCCTATCCTCTTCTCTTACACACACACTTACACTAACATGCACTACACTACCACACATGTCGGGGGACCGGTCGGGAGCTTAAAAATTGTCCCGGCTGGGGCGGTGCCCCGCTGGTGGAACATCCTGGTTGAGGGGAAAACCCCGCTAGTCGGCGGTAGGTCGGCGCCAGATCTCGCCATCCAGGGGGGCAAAGATCATCGCCACCTCCCGAGAAAAAAACACGCCTCTTCACTTACGGTACTAATGACCAAAGTAGTTGACGCGCCCGGAAACACGAATCAATCAATCAATCTGTTCCGGCTTCTCCGCCTGTCTTCTCCTTGGTCGATCTGGAAGTGAATTCTACTGGCCGGCTGATCTGAACGCTAGTTTTCCGTGGTTTCTCCAAGAAACACCAGGCCAATGCCGGAGCTGTACCTAAACAAACTACCCACGGAACGCGCTCAATCTTTCCTTCCTCTACCTTTTATCATCACCCTTCACTTACACACACCTTCTGTCACATGCACTGCACTACCACATACTTCGGGTGTCGGTCGGTTATTTACACAGAGCTCGTCCCGGCTGCCACGCTGGTGGGAGAAACCTGGTTAGGGAAAATACCCGGAAGCCAACGTAGGCCTGCGCCGGATCTTACCATCCTGCGAGGGAAGATCACAGTCACTTCTCGTGATAAAAACATGCACTAAACTTACGGATCAAATGACACTTCTAGTTGACGTGCCCTGAATCGGCAGTTGTTCAATCAATAAAATTTATTGACTGAACGATTGCCGATTTCAGGCAGATTTAATCTTCTTGGTCGCCCATGAGCTCTCTTACCTCCAGGTTCATTCCTAGTTTTGTCAACCTAGAAATTGTCATTATTTCGACATGTTTATTCCATTTGTCTCTGTGATCTTCGTTCCGAGAAGTTAAGGAGAAGATATTTAATCCTTTTTTTATGTCGTCGCCCTTTTTTATTGTCGAATCTTGAACTTCTTTTTACCGACCTCAGAAAGGCTATTTCTGAGACTTGTACTCGTAAATATTCTTTTTTACTTTCTCGGCCTTTCATCGTAGAAAGAGAAAGTAATGAAATCGGGCGCCTTAAGTGGAGAATTTTTGACAGAAAATATTGCTGGGATCAGATAACGAAAAAGTGGATAAATCTCATTCTATTTAACCAAGACTGGGAACCATAGAGGAAGGTGGGGACTGCCGTTACCTTGGAGAACATTATTTGTGTTCGAATCGTTACCGCACCTGCTTTTCTATTTGGAAGTGGCCTCTCCCTCTGCGGAAACGGGCCGAGGCGGAGCGCGGAGGAGGAAAGTGCGAGAGGCTGACACTTCGTGTACAGTTACGCGCGGAACGGGAGGTGAATGGGGCTCGCCGCGATTCGCTGCGGGTGCGAGTATTCGCACTCGTGCTCGTTTGCATTCAGGCGCGCCCGCATCCGACAACATGGGAACAAATTTCTACCTGCCACCCGCGGCGCGAGGTGGAGGCTGCAGGGAAAGGCTGACAGAGACGGGAGGAAATTACTGCGGAGTGGAATCGTGGACTCTCGATTATCTTGGAGGGAAACGGAGACATCACTTATTCCTTTACAGTTTCATCAATGTTTTTTTACAATTTGAAAATTTCGTATTGACATTAACGATACATCATTGGTAAAATTACGTTATCGTGGTGTGAACCTTTCCATATTGTGTAGTGTATGACACATTTGTTCTTTCAGCAGAAACCATGAAACAATGAAATACTGAAATAGATATATACATATATCATGTTGAGAGAAAAAAAATTGTGCAAGAAGAAAATGTTAATAGTTTTAAAGAAATTATTTGAATAAAAAATAAACAATTAAAATGAGATTCAAAGCATCCCTTGGGTGTATTTGGCATTTTTGGGTCGAATGTTCGACTCCCTCCGGCTAGCTAACGAAGTTCTCCATGCCTGAGCCTAGTTTAATTCCGTTTCTTGGGGTGGGGAGTGAGAAACATGTGGCGAACATCACGTATTCCCTTCACCGTAACTAGCAAACTCCGCCTACCTGGCCTTTCCTTCGTCACACAGCTACAGAAATTCAGACGATTTTAAAGGAAAGCTACAATTCAATATTGTCTCGACCGGAATTCGAACCCGGGATCATATTACTGGAAACCACCACGCAACTCATGAGCCATTCTAAACTCATACTCCACTTAATGACATTTTATAAAGCTTGATTTGCACTTCAGTAAACTTTACAATCAGAATCAAAATTATTACTAGAACATAAAATTATATTTAAAATTATATTTATGAAATTGCAATTGTAAAACAAAAACATAAACACTCATGTACGAGAAGGAGGATTGTAAACCCAACTACAAGGCAACGCTTGTACAGTTTAACTACCCTGTAGTAGGAGACCAATTGCCCTTAACTGGACATATGATGGCTAAAACAATATCCTCTCAGCTCGAATTCTTTTCCACGCCGCCGTTCAACGTCGGACGTTTCGGCATCGCACATATTTGTTCGTCCGCCACCTGCGGTGGTGACCGGAGGGGTTCGGATTCCGTTCCACGAAGCTCCCCACTCGGGCGTCTAACGTATCACGGGGGCGTTCCACAAGGGGGCAGACGCGATTCCTCCACGTCCGGCGCATACAAACTCGGCGGCGCGATGCCGTCGCAGATAAATGCCTTATGCAGAGTTTTTATCCCATTTGCAAAGGCCGTCCGGGCGCCTGGGGCTGTCGGCAACGTCGCTCGCTCCCTCGACTCGACTCCACTCCGCCGGGTTGGCGCGCTAAAAAGACCAGCGACGCACTGTCAGGCATTGTCCCGCGCGGCAGCAGTGCTGTCCGACAGGCAGACAGCGCGGCGGAGGCGGAGGCGGGGCCGATGGCGGGGGGCAGGAGACGGACGAGAAGCAGAGGCAAGAGATGGTGGCGGCTGTGGAAGCGGGAGAGGCTGTGGTGAAGGGGGAGTCTAGGGTGTAGCACTGGTTGTAGCGACGTGGAAGATGAAAGTGACTCGACTCAGTGGAGGTGTTGTCAAGAAATGGGGAGGAGGAGGATGTGGAGCAGGAGCGTCGGCGTCGGCTATGGCAGAGGGAGCGTCGAAGGTGAAATAGGAGGAGGAGAAGGAGCCTAGATGAATGAAAAAACAAATATTTTTTGAATATTTATTTTATTGGCTTTAACCTTAATTATACGCCATTATACAATTGTGTACATCATTTATCAATGAAACAGTCAGATCAATACAGTTACTCAAAAACATAAAAAAATACAAAAACAAAAATTACAAAAACATTAATTACAAATAAAACACAAAACTAACAAAACTTTTAGTATATTTACATTAGATGTTCACAGGTCATCTGTTACAATGAGTTTCAAAAACCATGACTTTTAATAGCATTCTATTATGGAAACTTAATTATATGCCAGTATAAGTTATGAAATCATTAATCAGAAAGGAGCCTAGATGTATGTGGTGAGGAATACGGAACTGGGGACCTCAACGGAGTGTATACACTCGGACCGGAGGAGGCGGGAGGGATGGATAGTATGGAGGAAGTTTATGCGGAGCAGGTTGAGGAGACGACGTCGGCCCTGGCGGCGGGAACGAAAGTGATGAATGTGAATGTGAAGGGCAAATTTGGTCTGGAAGATGGTGATGAGTGGTGGCTGACGAAGATGTGGGCGAGGAGCAGGAGGAAGAGGCAGAGACGGCGGCATCGGCGACGACCCTGGCAGCGGGAATGACGATGGTGAATGAGAGGGAGAAGGAAGAGCCAGGAGTGTTGGCGGTGAGAAATACGGAGGTGCGACCGCAACGGAGACGGACTTGATTCGGAGTTGGGGGAGCATTGATGTGGAGCAGGTGCAGGAGACGGCGTGGGCCCTAGCAGACTGAATGATAGTGATGAAAGGAGAAATGATGGGAAAGTCTCGAGAAGACGCTTGGTGTGGAAGATGGTGATGACGTAAAATGATGGAAAATGGGGAAACGGTGGCTGAGGAGAATGTAGACGAAAAGCACGAGGAAGAGACGAAGGTAGCGTCTCCGGCGTGGGCTATGCCGGAGGGAGGAGCAGTGGTGAAGGAGAGTGTGAGTGTGCAGGACTTGCGGAGTCTGCAGTTGAGGCGTTGGCAATGGCGGAGAACCAGTTGGAGGCGAGTTTGGAGATGGACACAGACATAAAGCGGTGGAGGGGATGATGGAAGCAACTCCGTCGGGGGAGGCGGGGGAGGCGTGGGAGGCGGGGGAGGCGGGGAATGCGGGGGAGACGGGGGAGGCAGGGGCTACCGATTCTGAGGTAGGAACTTTTGTGACGGATTTCGTCCAAGATCATCTTTGATCTAGGTGGAATCTCATGGTGTATGATCGTGCTACCCAGATGATGGCCGTCAGTACTTAAAAGAATCTGCATTGACGTGACGTTTGTCATAAAAATATCAATTTTAGCTTCCGGTGTAGACATTTTATAAAAGAAAGCTATCGAATGAAAGAGTTAATTAAAACCATCAAACACCTGAATATTATATTCATAATGTAAACATATGACCGATAACAAGAAGAGAGAGGGGGAGGGAGAGAATGACGGAGAGAGAGACATGCAGATAAAATCGGAGAACAAGATGAAATTCCAAGGAGCGTAAGGAAAGGATGATCTGGTTGAAAAAAATCGGGGAACTTCCATTCTAAGCACATGAGCCTATTAGATAAAATATGAAGGGCAGTGTATGAAACAAGAACTTGAATTTACTTATATTATTGATTTTAGGTAAGCATTGACAGAAAATATCTAAAAGTGATTGGGAAAAGATAAAGCAAATTTCACAAGAGCAAATGCTCGGGGACACCAGCGAAGGTGAAAGGAACAACGATCGAGATTATCTCCCCATCGCAGTCGTGCGATCCACGTGCAGATCTCCGACAGGTGTATCACTCACCCGCCTCCGCCTTCTTCCTTCGCCTTTAACATTTACCGTCGCCTCTGCCTTCTTTGCCGTAATCTCGATCATTCCTAACACCTCTACCTTCTTGAAACTCTGGTCAACATTCAGGTGCTAAACCTGAAAAAGAAAATATTAATACTATTTTGGAATTGTTTCGCTTTGGATCACTGTCACACTTTTGTTAATTCAATAATGTAATAACATATTTACGTAATGTTATCTAATGCATATATTTTTTAACTTAGGTATTCTTTTTGAGAAATTTCTAGGTTAGTGAGGCAGTTCAAGCCCCCTCTTTGTATTTACACGTGATCTACGAACATGTTTTTATTCGCATTGGTCCAGAATGAATCCTCCAGAATGCTACGCAGCTTTTAACCTCGAAATCCAAGGTGGAAGACACTGCGCTGACCCGTTCTTCGCAGGCCATCCCTACCCGCAATGACTCACGGCGCCTAATTGGCGCCCAACGCCGCGCACAAAGAAGTGTCGAACCGCCCGCGATGCTTTTGTCAGGCGATTTTCAGATGTCGCTTTGTGGGGAACACAAACGGCGTTTACGACGCGGTCTCCCCCACCTTTGGGCCTCGAGGTGCCTCATTGGAGGAATGGAGTTTTGGTGGTTTGTGTTAAAGACACGTGTTAAACGGCAGGGTAGATGACACGCGAAAGTTATTGAGCAAAATTGTGAGAGATTCATTGTCTTATTTCGAAATGTTCGTTTCTTGGAATTAGTTGATGATCTTTGATTTGTATATATTTTTTATTTATTGTACTTATCCAGATAATATATTTGCTGAAAGAATTGCGAGAGCTCAGCTGTAACGGAGCTGGTTCTGCGGCATCGTTGACAGTTTAATTTTGTCAGTGTCTGATTTTCAACTCAAGCTACTATTTCGAATAAGATGTGACGAATTCATTCTATCTGGAAGAGAGTTCTGGCTACTTTGATCTCATATTTTCCTTGGTTTATCCGATCTATACCAGGCGAATGCCTAACAAATGGACCACAGACAGCGCCCAATCTTTCCTTCGTTATTCTTGTCCTCTCTTCTTCCCTTACACGCTTTACACTATCACTCTTTTCGGGAGCTTTAGGGTATGTTCCGAATGGGGCGTTAATTCGCTGAAGGGAGAAAAAACCTGCAACCCGATGTATAGGTTGACCCCCGATCGCCCGTTCCAAGGGAACAAGCTCCACAACTTCCAGGGAGATAACATGCACTACATTAACGGGATTTTAGAAGTTGTCACGCTCGGAAATAATACACATTCACGTAGTAAAAAACCCTTCCCTTCATAAATAGACAAGAAATGGAGGGCAGAAATGGATAGCATTTTTACATGAAGAATTACATAAATTCTGTTCATTCAGTAATATAAAATTGATTGTAGAATGGTTACTTTTAAGTATATGATGCTTTCTACCAAGTAAATACGACTCGATAAAGTTCATGTTGTAGTAACATGTTTAAAATAAGTTTAGGCGGACAAAGTAGTCAGGTGTCACTCAAACAACTTTTTTATTTCTCTCAGAAGCAGGATGAACACGAAGTACCGACCTAGGACAACATTAAAATGTCCAATAAATCTAAATGCTACTCATGTAATCCTGGTACATAAGAGGCGACACCTGACTTAGCGGAACTCATTTTGCACGACAGTGTCACATTTCGCTTGTTTACCTTCAACAGATGAGTGCAACACGGAGCTCTCACGTGACCTGCAGTAAAGATGTTGAGCTCGCGTCCCCGCCACAACACTCCCTGCGCTCCGTTACGGGTCGTGGCTTCTACGTGCCGCAGTAATAGCGAGACGCGGCGGTTTGGCGACGGAGAGTGGGGTTACAGGCTGCGGTCAAGTGGAAGAGTTCACGTAACAAGAAACGGAAAACAATACCGAAATATTGAGTCACTTGTAGAAGGGATATTATGAACTTAGGAGAAACCCCGCGGAAGGTCTACACCAAATATTTGCAATGTACGTCGATTGTGTATGTAGTTTCGAGAACGCAACTAAAGCTGCATGGATCGGGAGGTCTTGGGAGCGCCTCTGCTCGGGGATAGCCCGACTGCATCCCGTGGTCAACATTTCCTGAACCGTTTACCCACTTCCCCAATAGAGCATATCCCTGCTGCATTCCGTTCCGTGTTTCTCGTTAATATAAGAATTGCTTTGTACGTTTACCGATGTCTCCTTAGTATTACATTGATTAATTATAATTAATCTGCTTGTGTCTGTTATCAAGACACATTTATACGTTCTTTTAGAACACTGCCAATGTTGGAAATCACTGCTTAAAAATTTGTGGAAACAAAACTTCAAACCTCCTAACATGAGCATCTTGTTGCCTCGCGGACTTAACCTACACAATTCCGAAAATTCTGTCATGTTCTCTTGGTTTGGAGATTTTCTCTGGACTGGTGCAAGAACATTTATTTGCGCTACTTGTGAATGTAAACTTTACAAAAAATGTTACTTCTTTCAAAACACTGGATGAACGCAACGAGATGCAGTCGGGTCATGTCTTTTCGGGGAACGAAAATTGAAAGTTGGGAAGATGGGATGATGAAAAATTAACCGCGGGATGCAGTCGGGCGATTACCCATCGCTTGTATGGAAGCCGCCGTGCCCCTTCCCTTCCACTAGGTCTCGTCGAAGGGCGTTGTGACCTTGTGGTACTCTGCTGGGCCAATGCGAGACGTACGCGGGTGCGATCGCGATTAGAGTCTGCAACTGGGCTTCGTAGGCCGGATTCCAGTGCAGACGGTAGTAATATTTTTGACATCAGTTAGATAGGTGGGTCGATGCCTGAATGAGCCTTTTAGTGTCTCTGATTTGTCATTTATATGGTGTCCTCAAAGCAGATTAATGCAAATGAGGGAGCACAATCTTAAATATCGGGCTATGAACCGTGCGTTAAACTTCTGCATCCTGGCCCTTCTCCTACCCTTCTGGCTGATACCTTTTTTCTTGCAATTCACTCGAAAATATCCAATAGGCGATGGATCAATATTTCTAATGGATTGATCGCTTATTTTTTCCTATCTTTCTTAATCTCCCACGAGTCATGGATGTTTCCAAATTGTGATGACGTGGAAATCAAGAGTAAAGCACCATTAATCTTATAACATCAACTAAAACAACACTTTAAAGGGACCCGGGAACATCCAGTATCAGTAATCTTTATCGGTAATCTTTTATCAGTACTTTGAGTTCGGCTCCGGTTAGGTAAATAGTAATACTAAACTATTCACCATTGTCTGCCTAAATGTCAGATACATAAAGTGTTTGTTCGTGTTGCGAATTTAATTCTGGCGTCAATATTTTATTGGTGCGCGTATTGTTAATGTAAATCGAAGGCCAAAGGGGATTTGAAAGATATTTGATGCTTCGAGAAATATATATTTCAAGTAAGAAGGTACTCTTGGTCCAATACTTCGATTTCAGAATAAAAGTCGCAATAACGCAGAATCTCATGATCTCCCAAACTGGAACAGACGCCATTTGCGCCACTGATCCACAAATCGAATCAGTTCCACACGATCGGGCTTTCGTACAAGAGCAACGAGGCGGCTTCGAAAACGTCACTTTCACGCGAGTCCAGGGCGCGACATCACTCGGACAGCCACGACCGTCACGAGCCCTGGCGCGGAAGCCGACAATTAGATTTCGAAAACGGGTTGAAGGTTCCGTCTGGCGCCGCCCAGGCCATGGGACCTCGCGGTGGGCGGAGCGGGTTGAAGGCGGAGGGACACAGGCGAATCCGAGAACAGGGGTCAGACCGTCCCGCTCTCTATTCCGTGTGGGTGTGGTATGACGTTTGTTCGCTTTGCGGTTTCGACAGTGAGTATTGAGGACACTTTTGTGATATGTTACTTTAAACCTAATTGATCAAGTTCAATAATAAAACAAGGGAAAATCTGTAAATTTGTAACCTATTCACCAGATCTAGGAAGAAATAATATGAATAACATGTCTGGGTCTTCCCCGGAAATGATGTAGTATTCACACTCTGCGCGCCAACCATGAAGGCTGAGAAAATATTAAATGCACGACTCTACAAACAACATGTTAGACATGAACATTACACTACTATTGCGAGGTATCTGCGCATTTTTTATTGAAAGAAGCCGCCGAGAAGTATGAGGTATTGAAAGTACGTGAGTAAAAGTACATTTGTTGGTAATTTATACTGGTTTTTCGTGTTAAATATATAATGCACCATAAAATTCTTCATAATAACGACCAACTTTTATCGAAGCCTGGAGATTTCCTTTTCACGAAGTGGCATTATCTCTGTTGAGACGTAAACGTTTCTTAGAAATTTGGAAAATGAATTATTATGGAGCACGTGAGATGTGATGGAAGGACTGATCAGCGTCACTACCTGTAAAAAATCGGCAACTCGTTCGTAATCTCCATCTCTCCGGGTGGAGCGCCGCGGCGGGTGAGGGTAGCGGGACCCGAGGGGCGTGGCGCAGCGTGGCGTGGCGCGGCGCGGCGGGCGCGGAGAAGGAAAGCCGCGGCGCGTGGCGGCGTGTGCGCGGAATACGGGCGTGCACGCGAGTGCGCGCGCGTGGCTGCGCCCGCGGGGCGTCGCGACGCGTCACGCCCGATCCCCCTGGCGCGCCGGCGCGGGGCGCGAGCGCGCGCGCGGACTTTCTCGCGAGGCGTCGCCGGGCGTCGCGACGCCGGGCGTCGCCGCGCTCGCGTCCCTTTCGCTCGACGCGTCACGCGCTCGCGCCCAGCCCCGCCCCGCCCCGGCCAGCCGCTCCCTGCGTCACCCGTAACTTCTCGTCCCGTGTTCCCTCCCATCCCCGCCCCGTGCAGCCCCTCCCTGCCTCTCACATCCTAACCGATCTCCTCGTCCCTCCCCATCCGTCTCTCCCATTCCATGCCCCTCCCCGCCCAG
Organism: Acheta domesticus; assembly: GCA_031308135.1. Lineage (NCBI taxonomy): Eukaryota > Metazoa > Arthropoda > Insecta > Orthoptera > Gryllidae > Acheta > Acheta domesticus. The sequence goes on along the minus strand of JAHLJT010009355.1, from coordinate 26,641,814 downwards.
TCCAGTTCCTCCCGCATCTCCCATACCATACCCCTCCCCGCCCCGTTCCAAACACTCCCACCTCACCCATTCCATACCCCTCCCCGCTTCGTCCAGCCTCTCCCGCCTCTCCATCCCGTTCCATATCCCCGCCCCACCCAGTCCCACCTCTCCCTGTTTCTTTAATCTCATCCCAGCCCATCCCCCCTCCCCGCCCCGTTAAGACTTTCCTTGTCTCTCTCATCCCATCCCAGATCATCTCCCCTCCTCTCCTAGCCACGTCCAGTCTCTCTCTGTCTCTCTCATCCCATCCTATCTCCCCACCGCTCCCCATTCGCCCCGCACTGCTTCTTTCCGCCCCGCCAAGCCACGACTTGTCCAATTCTGTCCCCCCGACCATTCCTACCAGTCCCTGTCCCTCCCCGCGTCGCCATGCCCATTCCGCCCTGCCCCTTCTTACCCCGCCCCATCCCACCACACCCACCCCACTCTATCTCATCGCACTATCTTACCCCATCCCACCACGCCCCGCCACATATCGGCCTCCACTATCTTACCCATCCCGCCACGGCCCGCCACGTATCTGTTCCGCTCCTCACCACCCGATCCCCGTCCCTCCCCAGCCCGCCTACTGCTGCGACGCGGGCAGGTATTGGGCTGGAGCATCACGCAAGCCAACGGCGGCGGCCGCTTCCGCGTTGCTGGAGGTGCCCTTCACGGAGGGTGAGTGCGCCACGTGCACGTAGAAATCATGCTGTACGGTACGTGCAGCCAGCCACTTAAGAAAATGAAGATGGCAACAACGCACAATGGGGCCTCTGTCAATGAAGCAATTAATGCTCAGATTATATGGTCATATTTACTTCTCTTCAGTTTTTTATACCGGCAATAACCCATCAGCCGGAGGAAGGGGAGGAGGTGTACGCCGTGAGCTGGCATTGTGATTGAATCTTAATTGTAATCGAAACAGCTTTAGTCATTTGTAAAATTATGCATTCGGAATTAATCCCTAAAAATTTTCCTTAAAAGCGCATTCAATTTTACGAATTTTCTCTCAGGTTATATTGTTTTTAGTAATGAGTAGATGAACGTGAGAGAAAGAGATAAGATATGGGAAAGAGATTGCTCTTGAAGATATTGAATAATTTATAAAAATATGAAAAACTGCTATTCGAGAACATCAGCTATTAAAGTATGATAAGACGACAGGAATTAGCAGTATTTAGAACAAACAAAAATTAATTCTGTATAATTTAATGAATAACTGTAGGTTTATTATTAAATTTTAAATGGTATCTACTTATTTTCTCTCATATTTTGCAGTTGCGACGATACAATTACTGTTATTGGATTGTTAATATATTACTACACAAAAAGGAAAAAAAATGTTATTACTTCATTTATTGAAGAAGCGGATATGTTTTCCATAATTGATTATTAATATCCAAGGAATGCCAAATGAAGTATCCGCTACCTGACTCACAGTCGGCAGTAAAACATTCCCAGCAGAGTACCCTTTGGTCGTGAGAAGGCAACTGCTTACCACCCAAGAGATGATGAAACTGCGTGACTCTTATTCCAAGGATTTGATGATGAGTGCTTTCAAGTATACAGATGAGAAATTATCTCCTGAGCATGTTTTGATCATCGCAGCCATAGACCTTGAGAGGATGAGAATGTACGCCATTGTGAAGTAAGCCAGAAAACATCGCTCAGACATGTAGTTTACAAGCATTTGAGTGTCATGTATGAAGTGTGTGGTATCCTATGAGAGTTGAAAAGATAGATACGTTTCTTGATCGTGTTTGTATTGTTTCTTATTTGCCTTACGTTCTTCGGAACATAAATCATACTTTTCTTTTCAAATGAACGTTGAAATTAACCAATGTAGCCACTGATAATTTACTTGTAATTTAATTTTAAATTTTAGCCCGCGATTTTAGTTAAAGCTGCATGGTTAGTTAAGCCCGCGAATTGTTAGGCCTGCTGAATAGTATATTCATTGAAGACATTATTTTCTAGAGCTCAGTATATTTTATGGATATTTCTTCAGTATTTTTTGACGACAAAACATCTTGAATAATTTTTGTCTAAAAAAACAGAGACAAAAGGCGGATAATCGATTATTATTACCTCAGTTATTGATTCCGTAAATAATAAAGAAGTACTCATTAAGCGTTTTTTAATAATTGCGTGAAAGAAATGTTTACAAATATTTAAACAAAACTTGAAAGAAGAAAAACATTGTCAGCTTGTTTCAATACAGGAGTTATCGCTTTATTACAGGGTGGCCTACAGTAGTGACACCCCAGGTGGGTTCCCACCGCTTTAAAATAGCGATGGGAAATGTGTATATTTCAGCTTCACTAAAATATCATTTCGGACACTCTTCCAGGAGGGTGATTCCGTTATATCTACCGTTAGAAAATCCACACTGCCCACTTGTCTTGGAGCTTGTTTCTATTGGGGCGGTACCCCCTGGAGAAGATACCTTGGAAGGGAAAAACACTCGAAGAGGACGAGTAGGCTGGGGTCGGGTCTCACGTCCTGGCGGGAAAGAACACCTCCAGCATCAGAAAGATATTGCACACTTACAGGATTAATGAGCAGAGCAGTTTGCGAACTCGGAATCACAAAATAATCAAACTCAATCATACGCAGCCGCGCCGTGCCTCACCGCCCTCTTCTCCCCGCTGTCTGGAGGAGAATTCCAGCGGCCAGCTGCTCTAATTGGTCGTTTTCCGTGGTTTCTCCGATCAACACCGGGCAAATGTCTGAGCAGTACCCTACCGAATGGACTACGGATCGCGCAAGATCTTTCCTCCGTTCCTCCTATCCTTACTCCTTACTTACACACACACACGTATACGCACTACGCTACCTCACGTGTCGGGAGACCAGTCGGGAACGTAGAATGTATGTTTCTTGTATGTTACTTTCAGAGATACTTAGTTGGTGAAAAACCCCGCTAGTCGACAGATCCATCAAGCTGGCCCACCCACCATAGCAGCATCAAACCAAATCAGTACCAGAATTTTTAACTATTTTATTACTACTTTATTACCTCAAACCGATTTTTTACCACTCATCCTCACCCCAAAACAGGGGGTGGCGGGCTGGCGCGATATCAAACTAGTCCGCCACCCATTTTGGGGTGAGGAATGAGCGGTAAAAAATTGATTTTGCAGTAATAAATTAGTAATAAAATAGTTAAAAATCCTGGTACTGGTTTCGTTTGATTCTGCTGTGGTGGACGGGCCAGCATGATGGACCTCTAGCCGACGTGTAGGTAAGTACCAGACCTCACAATGCAGTGGGGGAAGGTTACTGCCAACTTCCGAGAAAAAATATTCACTACATTTACGGGAATAATGACCTTGGCCGTTAGCGCTCCCGGCTAACGTAATAAACAACCAACCGATCGTGTCGCGCTGCGACCACTGCTCCGTCCCCACCGTCCTCACCTCCCCGCGAAAGGGAGCGCCGTCCTCGAGGACGAGACCTCCGCGACATCCGTGGAAAGGCGCAGAAGGCGGCAGCGCCGAGCGTTGGCAAGGCCGGCCGCGCACGTAGCGTGCGTGCACGCGCGTGAGCTACCACACGGGTCGGGTCGGGAGCGCCACGCCCCGAGTCTCGACGGCTGCGGACGTTCCCTCTACTCGCGCTCACTCAGAGAGTCCGCGCTTTATGAGGACAATATCACTACAAGCATCAACGGGGTCCCTCTCCCCGCTCTCTTATTACGTGTGTCGATGGGGAAAATACGTTCCGCGCTGTGTGTTTTGTCCTATTACAAAAGTCGGCGGAGAGAACGCACGCGTCTAACGGGGAGAGGCGTGTTCCTATGTAGGACATGTGTGTTCAATTAACGTGGGACCGCTCGATCTGGAAGAGGTTGACACCGTGCGCCCTCGGAGACCGTGGGTTTGAGCGTCTGGCCCGGATCGATTTTTTTGGACCGGAGAGAGATTCGCTGCTGGCCTACTGCCCTGCGTGACAATCGGCAAAACCGCAACATGACGATCGTTTTCCGCGGTGTGGTGAAGGTTCGGGAAGGCGGTTTAAACTTCTCCACATGTCCGGTGAGTCCTCGTTTCTGAACTGTGTTGGGAGAGAATGAGGACGCAAGTAGCAAGAAATAAAATTTGTTACTTTTAAACGAGTATCACTGCACCCGATACTCATCTGTGCCTCGTGTATAAGAAAGAAAGAATGCTACCAGATGTATGAAGTCTGTAATCTTGTATGAGATCTACTGACTAACTGTACATGGATATGAGTATGAAATGATTGACGTGAATACGTATTCTCTCGAGAAAACTATTGGAGAATTAATATATCACTTTCATTTTTCATTGAACGTCTCCTGCCGTGAAGATACAGATCTTATATTTCTTGCGACTTGAGTTGTCTCTACCGGTACAACTTACAACGATTAACAGAATACTGTTAGAATACACTAAATTTGATGATTTCAACGTAAAGAATGCAGGTTCATGATATTCATTGAAATCACACTGAGGAATAATTTCTACAGACATCTAAATTAAAGTACTTTCAGGATTGGTTCAGAATGTCACCAAAATTCAGAGAAAATGTTTATTAATTGTAGTTACTCAACAAGTAGTGCGTAGAGTAAGAGTCTACAGCTGTTTGAAAGATCATCACTTGCTCACTTTAGATGTTGTTGAATGTCGCCTGACGAGTAGCTTCGTAGAGATGAGTAAGTTCTGTGTCAAGTGTGGCAGAACTCTTCACTCACCTCGCTGGCAAAGCAGCACTGGAATCCAGTGAATAACACATTCGCGGTGCGATGACACGCCTCTTCGCCTCTCACCGGCGCCGTGCAATTGCGGCGGTTTATCTCCCCGATCCCCCACGACTTCGGTCGATCGTGTGTTCGATGACACCTGCGTCAGAAGCTTCGTCATCGGCCAGTCACCGGCGCGGCGGAATCCGGAACTGCACTGGGGACGGGTAGAATGGTGCCACTTGCGGAAGCAGCGTCTCTTCTCGGACCCGGTCCTGACGCTATGGGGGTGTGACGCAGGGGTTGTAGGTCGCAGCCTCCGACGTCGCCGCGACCCATGACGTCAGATCCTCAGTATTCGCCGCACCTCCCAATTACTCCGTGCGGACACCTAGCGGTCGGCGAAGGAATTTTGATTTGGCTTGGCCCAAGGAATGTGTGTTTTGAGGGAGGAAATTAATGGAAGGATGACCCATTGATCTAAACATAGGTTTTTACAACACGTTTTCAGTGGCTTTTTATCAGTGACTCAGGATCGTCTTATTGCTTCATTATACTTCCCGTTTCTTCTGTTCACAGTAAAGAGAATTCGTGTTTGCTTAAGATATTGCATGAGATAAATAACAGTTTTGAAAACCATGTTATTCTTATAAACAAATTTATCGTTATCGTTTTGTAGGTAATTGTTTAGGTTTGTCGCATTGTTAGCATTGATAAAAATCCTAAAATATGTTAAACTGATCCCAAGAGAAGTTAAAACAATTCAAAATATTAACGTACCTGATGTGGTCTATAATGTTTCTGAGAACTCAGAGCAAATAATTATAGTCAGCAGTATCGTGGATTAAACTTTCGCGGAAGTTCTTTATACTTTCTCGTAAACGTACAGAGTAATGTACGAAATACAGTGTTACAAAAAGCTGCGACAAATGGATTTTAACGGATGTATACATTTTGAGGTCACCTGTTACCGAAAAAATTGTCTTTTCCAGAATGTCTGTCAATCCTTCCGTCTATTTGTCTGCCTATCTATCTATGCCTCGTAACTATTTATCAGTCCGTCCGCTTATGAACAACACTAGAGCCTAATTAACACAATTTTTGCCAAAATGAAAATTCCTCGATTAATATGGCCCGATTCGAAGGCCTACGATTTTGAAAAAAGATTTTGGGGATACTTTACATGACGCCCCTCGGATATTTTCAAAATGTTCGCAAAAATATCTCCCAATTTTTTCTTTTAATTTTCCTATGAGAATAGGGTAATATATACTTGTAAAGATTGCATAGGTCCGATTTTTACTGATATCCCTTAATGGTAGAAAATTTGAAACTATTGAACCCCCTCATACGATTGGATTATTGAATCATTATCAAGTTTTTGATATTTCTCTCTCCAAGTGGCACATACTTTGAGTAAAATATGGGAAAAATTAAAACCAAGTCTTTCTCAAATACGTCTCCTAATATTTTTTAACTTACAAGTAGACGCATCGAAAAACACTTAAACGCTATTTTGATGTATTCTTTTGAATTTTGAACAATTACTCATAAGTAAATTTTTTTAAATACCTCTCATCTCTTTAACGTTCACATTACAGGCGTATTTATACATTATTGCATTTGTGGCTGCAGGTGCTTCAAATGATTATTGAAATGAAGTATCTCGAAAGTTCAATATTTTTCTGAGAAAATTAGCTCAAAATTGCGCATATCCAGAAACGTTCAAACAAATTTTCTCAAAAATGTATCCAAATTTTTCAATGAAAATTTGCGTATTGATCCACGTGTTACTCGTCTAAACTATTGTAGAAATCATATTTCATTTCCACTATTAGGGGACCGAAAAATGAAGACAATATGAAGGGTCCTTTAGGCGCCAATCGTTGGCAGCTGGGAAGAGGGTGTGGTAAAATCGGAAAGTTAGCCAGGGACACCAGCAAAGAGGAAACAGTATTAAGAGAAAGGCTATGCCGTTCTTTATCACAACTAGTTTCTTATTTAAAAGGTTTTTTGTATTTTTACCGTTCAGTTCTGAAAGACGGCACTCCTAACAGACGGAATCCCCATTAAATTTTAATTACCGCTGTCTATTAGGAACAATTGAAACAAGAAAGCGGCGGCTTATGATGCCGTATTCGTGCTCCTATTCAAAGTTATTTATTATTTTATATTTTTTTCTCATACGAAGAGTATTTTGAGATTTAAATTTCTTTTAAGGAAGATATATTAAAAGTATTGAACGATACAAGGTCGATAATACAAATACTAGACCCGGTTGGTAATAATTTTCAGCTTTGCCTTCGATTTATAACCTCCAACCACATCTTTAATGCTCTCTTTCCTTCGCGAAGTGAATTACTATTTGTTTTATTCATATTTCACTTAACCATTGCGTGTTGATAAGAAAACTATTAATAATATGAAAAAATATAAATAAACTGTTTAGATACTATTCGTGTTACTTGCGCGGAATTTAGATAAGTTATATAACATTACATTTTATATTGTAATGTTAAATCGAATTATAATTTTTACTATTCCATTCATTCATGAAAATTTCTCTAATTTTATCAGTTCGTAGTATCTTATAAAGGAATATAATTTTGAAATTTTGTAAAGATACAGTAAATTTTTTACAGGGAAGACAGTTCAAAACGTTCAGTATATTTCGTTCAATCAGAATTACTCAACTAAAGTTTCCCATTTGTGGTGAAAGGAACTCGGGGAATGTCTTTTCCGGAATTACGACATCATTCGCTAATTCCTTTTCTCCATGGAGCCATCCTCTCTCTGTTCAAATCTTTATTCTTTTCATTGCTCACTCTTCTTAGAAAGGCAAACTTCCGACGCAGTTGCCTCCGACTCCGCCGCCGCCGCCGCCGCCGCGTCCAGCCGTCACATGACTCAGCGCCCGCCACAGTCATGTTCAACCTGTCGGCTGCCTCCCTCAGGAATCCTCGCTGAGACGCCAGGCCGGCGCGCGGGAAACCGTCACGACGATTAATTCCAAAGTGCAACGTTAGAACGTGCGGATCAGGACTTGTCGGTTTCAGAATATGTCGGTCCGGGCGAACGTGAATGGATTTTCTGCTTGAACATGCCCCTAAGTGATGAGCAGTAGATCTACATGATGACGGCAGATGAGGCGTATAGGAAGCACGTCAGCATGAGAATGTTGGATGTATGTTTTCGAGATAAGTTATCGAGATAAGCCAGTTTGATTTTTCGTAAGATTTTTTTTTTTTCGTTTTGTGGACCTCTTTCAATAGGATTTGTGTTGATGTTTCCTCGTTATTCAGGTTTTCAATGCTGTCACACATAATTTACTAGATTTTAATGTTTAAATAATAAGTATTATGAATCCGGAATGAAGCAAGTAATGGTAAAATCGAATGTGCTTAATTCTAATCAGCTGTTTCAAATGCATAGAGAAGTTACGAATCTAATTAAAATACCGATGTGTGTGTTTAAATAAAATACTTCACATGTGTCATTAAATAAATGTGCATTATTGTTTTCTGATATCATTGTTTCCACTTTTCCCCCAGTTCTCAACACTTTCATTGCGTGTTTGTATTTGATTTCTGTGCTAAATATATTATTTTCATCGAAGATGTCATCTAAATAATTTACTTACTGACTAATATATTAATAAAATTTATTTCACATAATATTCGCCATAATAATTAAAGTAATACAATAACATCATTCATTTTCACTATCATACAAGAACAGTGAAAAAAATTAACAATAATTTTAATCTTCTGAATCCTAAACGCCAATTCTTTTAAAAATACTTATAAAAATAATAAGCGAACTATCAAGAAAGTGTAATTACTAATGCTTGGTATTAAAACCTTGTTAACTTGGTGTAAACAACTTTCATATAAACATCAATAAATGCTAGTTAACAAGAAAATAATGTAGTCTACAGCGTAAGTCAACAGCTTCGCTGTAAAGATATAAGATTCTATACTCGTCCATACACTGCGGGGAGATTTTTAAAAAAATTATTTATTGCTTGTTGGATTGTATATAGATCAGTTAACACTATTTAATATGTCTTTCATATGTATTGTTGGCTTACAGTTAACAAACTATTCTTAACCTAATTTTACTACTGCTACTATTGCTACTACATTGGGGTAGATTCCTCATGAGAGTACATACTGTTCACAATTGCTTGAGAATATTTTGAGGAAGGAAACGAACGGATATGTATTGTTTATCCTAGTATGTGTGTTGTTCGTTGAGACTAAATTGTATTGTTTTAGTTGATCTATTGAGTTTATTTTGGAGTAGAAATTTTGGATAGGCGTACTACTTGATAGGTGATTCGAGTTCATGTTTAATTCTCTATAGATTTATTGGTTTGAAATGAACCACGGGGCGTTGGTGCTTATTCTGAGAAATCTGTTCTGCATTATTTGTATTTTATTTACGTCGGATGGTGCGGCATTTGTCCAGCTGGGACATGCGCTGCGCGGGTAGTCTACACAGGAGCAGATGACGCACGGCAACATTCAGTCGACCTTATTGTCTCCGAGCGGCGACAGGGCGTGGTCAGCCCGCGACGAACCGCTCGCGCGGAGAAATTTTCCGGTAAAGTCTGTGGGAAAAAGAAAGCACGTCTCGCGCCTTGAGGTTCCGAGATCCGATCTCCGCCGCGGCGCGGGGTTTGGAACGCGCGCGTCGGCGAAAGCGCGACCGAACGATGCGCGGCCGCGTGGACGCCTCCGCTCCGCTCCGCGCGCCGGGGTACGAACCCGCACCCTGCGGGATGCTGCTGCGGTGTCACGGGTGGATATTCCGCGCTTCAAGCGAGTAACACTCGAGGAGGAACGTCTTTTCACTTTCTCGTCTTATTTTGTGAGAAGAGAGGAGAACTTATTGTAATCATGCGCTGGAAAACGGCGCTTTTTCGTCAGAAATATTCTTTTCGCCGGATCCTTAACGCTATGATAACGCCATCTTAACGCCATGGTAACAATAAATTGGATAATTCTGTTCCATGTATGTAATAAATTACTTTCTCTATTACCGTTTGTAGTCAGAAACTATGTAAATAACTATTAATTGTCGGTTATCAAATTCAACTCATGACAGTTTTACCTCTTCCTCAGAAGTATCTAGAAATGATTAATATATTTTTAGGAATAATATTAATGTATTCTTGTTGAAAATTTACTTCCGTGCGAATTGTTTGATACTGCCGGAACTGTATTTCATTCTTAGGAGCAGAGGCGGAGTTAAGCACACGCAAGAAGATGACCCCGTGCAGCATGGACAGCAGCTGAGGAAAACATTCCAAGGACCTCTCACTTCAGATTAGCTTAGCTTAACTTTGTATTAGGACGCAGCCTGCCTGGTGGGTTTTCCCCGACTAGCGGGTTTTCCTCCAGGGCCGAGCGGCGGGTAAAATGGTATGTTTCTGTATTAATAGATTACAGTCGCTCGGGGTGAATACCAGGCTGCCGCGTAGCGCGCAGACAAGTGGAGCGCATAACGTTATGCAATTTAAATTTTTGTTGTCGATTTCCGTCTCTAAATTTAAATTCTTTTCTCTTTTTCAAATTTCATTCTGTAACATTTTTTGTATCTGTTTAACCTTTGATATTGTTCATAAGTTGCTTCAAATGATACTTCTACTCAACTAACTACTTACCTATTATAATATAACTTACCTAATATAAACTATCATACTTGTACTTTTGTAAATTGCATTGTATGAACTAAATTGTTAACATGTAATATGTGGTTAGGCGGAAGAGCGGGCCTGATGGCCCGAGCCTCGCCATATCAATAAAGACATTATTATTATTATTATTATTATGTTTTGTAGGACATGGATACCGAAAAATTGACGGCATAACAACTCTCTGTGGAATTTGTTAACGCCAAAATCGTTCAACCGGTTTTCTTCAAATGTGATATTCATCAGTCGATTTAAAGGAAACCGAGTTCCTCAGAATTTTATACGAATGTATTTATTTTAAGGAATACTTTACATAAACCCTCAATATTTTCAATTTTTTTCTCCAAATTTTCCAAAAATATGTCCAAATGTTTGTATTAATCTGTGTTCTCTGGTAGTGTAGGAAATGGTTAAAATAGTGGTTCAGTTTTCATTCTTGTTGAAATCCTTAATTTTTCAAAAATTGCAACACAAATTGCATTATTTTCGGCGCCCCCTACATTTACAGTATTGAACATTCACATCTTTTAAGTAATGATTTAAAGACAGATCTTGAAATAACGTAATATACAATTTTTCGGAAATATGAGTAGTTTTGCGTAATTTTGCGTGAAATATAGGGTTTTAAAAAATATTTTCTTAAAACGTCTCATTCTCGGCAAACTCTCCGTATTTTCGAAAATTGCCAAAAGTTAACATTCCAAAAATGCAATAATAAAGATAGAGATGTTTGTCTAAAACAAATTACATGTTTAAAAAATAAACTTCTGAACAACCCTCATCAATTTCGTATGTAAGTAATATTAGTAATAATTCGCAGACTCCTTTCAACTTATCGACGTCAGTATGTCACCTTTTTCAGAACAAATAGTCAAATTGTAACAAACATTATAACTCATTTTAATAACTCTCATTACGCAGGTTCGTAAAGTTTGACTTAAGACCATTAAAGCGGATAAAAAACATTTTTCATCTTGTACCCAACCTGTGTAAAAAAGTTCCTGACATGCTGCGCATGCACGATTCCTCGGGTGCCACTCGTGATATTAGCAGGAGTTTAGGCGGCCGTGGCCGCTCCCGGCCTCCTGCGGGGCTGGCGCTGGCGGGCGGGCAAGGGGTGGCAGGAGCCTTCGGGGAAGACCGCGAGGACGCCGGCATGCCTTCCGGCAGCCCGAGCATGAAAACGACGCAGCGCGGAGCGTGGAGCAGGCCTCCGATTCGCCTCCGCCGGCGAATCGCACTCGGGAGGAAAAAAAATTAAAACTAAGGCATCAAATCGAAACCGTTAAAACCAGTTTCAAAAGTGAGACGAAAACATTAATATTTTTCTTACATATTTGATTGATTAGTGGTTCTGGATGTGTCAATCAAATGCCATTACTCCCGTAAATGTAGTGAATGTTTTTTCGTGGGAGGTGACGGTGAAATTACCCAGCTGCGTGGCGAGATCCGGTGCTCACCTACCCGTCTTCTTGCGGGTTTTCCTCAATTAGGTATCTCCCAATAGCATGGCACCGCCGCAGTTGGACAAGCTCTATGCTCTCCACTGGTCTCCCTGCATTTGATGTAGTTTAGTGAATGTGTGTGTAAGTAAGTAGAGGGTGGGACAAGGAAGAGAGGGGAAAAAATCGCGCGGTCCATGGCCCATTTGTTATGTGCATACTGCTCCGGCATTCGCCCGTGTTGATTGAGAAATCAAAAGAAAACTACAAATCAGAGAAGCCGGCCGCTAGCGGCTAAAGTCGACCTAGCTATGTAGCTACTGCCGAAAATCCTTCCACCACCGTCGGGACTCCAACCCTAGGGACTCCAGGTCAGAGGCACTGCAGTAAAATAAATTGATTCCCTGAGCCACCTAAACCGGTTTAATACTTTTCGATACATTCGACCGGGAGAGATGGCTCAGATCAACTGAGGTCACTGCAGTCCCTCTGACCGGGAGGTCCTAAGTTCGAGTCCCTACCGCGGCAGGATTTTCGACACTAGCTTGTCAGCTAGGTCGAATTTAGTCACCGTCCGGAGGAAAACTCTAGCGGCCGGCTGCTCTGATCGGTAGTTTTCCGGGTTTCTCCGATCAACACTAGGCGAATGTCGGAGCAGTGCCATAAAAAAAACGGGCCCGATCTTTACTGCCTCTTCCTTGTTCTATCCTCACCCCTTACACACTTACACTAATTTGCACTACACAACCACACATGCCGAAGGACAAGGGGCTTAGAGCTTGTCCCGGATGGGGCGGTGAGAGATACTTGGTTGAGGAATAACTCCGCTAGTCGACGGTAGGTTGGCGCCGGATCTCGCCATCAAGATCGCCACTACCTCCCGATGAAAAAACACGCACTACGCTTTAGGGACTAATGATCTCAGTGGTTGACGCGCCCGGAATCACGAACAATCAATCAATCAATCAATACATTCGATTTCGTTTGAATCGTAACCTAATGAAAAGGCTTCAGTTCCGGTTAAAATAATTTCATTTGTACCACTGGCTCCGATTTCACGTTTGAGTGATTTTTATAATTTGTACATGTTGCTCTGATGCGTTCACGTTCGAGTGATATTTATTTACCGCGAGTTCCCTTTTCGTCGTTAAAATAATCTGCATTGAGATGTTCAACGAAAGCAGTCGTGACGACCAAATAGACAATTAAGTAACTACAATTTAGTTCTCATATTAGATTCAGAAGGAGAGCTCGTCACCATGAGAACGGTTGTGTCGATACGCAAAGAAAAATGTTTCGTGTAAATCGGATTACTGAATGAATTAGTTACAAGACAACAGTTTCAAAAGTGAATCTGAAACCAAAACCGAACGTGTTGTTTTCAAAACCCAAAGCGATACTGAAATAGTTATTAACTGAAATTGGAATGTTATTTGAAACTGTCTCATTTTTTGATAAAAAATTAAATTGAAATACACGAAAGCAATAAAAAATCATAAAATCCATCTCTGTAAAATGAACGACAAATTAACACAGACTTTAAAATAAGAATCGAGGAAAAATAATTAATTGTCTCTGTTCAAGTGCCCAAAATATTGGGAAACAAATAGCACAACAGAAATGGGAAAATGTGGAAAGATAACTGTTTAGAAAGGAGTTAAAAATGGAAATACTCCGATTCAGACGAGAAAATACAACTCATTACATCCGTAAAAAAAAGAAATATACTGAAAGGATGAATAGATATTTAAAAAGAAGGAAGAAATAGTATCAAAAGAGGAAGATTATTCAGATTTTATCATTGAATTAGGAAGTTGCTTTTTGTAAGAATTATCTCATCCTCAGACAAACCGAAAGAATGAAGAGAGTTTGTCTCTCCGGAAAGATAACTTATGTCAGTAAACTCAAGAACCTCGGAAAGCATTTCGCAACAAACATTCTCAGAAAAATAATATGAAATTATACAAAGTTTTGAAGAAATGTTATTCTAAATTTTGGAAACAAACAATAATGTGAAGAACCATGGTTGTGAAACCTTTTTGTTCTATTTGTTGTCGGTACTATTCTTTCCAAATGGCCCTTGTTTATATTGTAAACGTCAATGTCAGAGATCTCGCATGTCATTTATATAAAAAGTAGCTTCCTCATAATCTTAAGGAAGGACAAGGAACGACCAAGTAATTAGTACATCACGAACATATCATTAGAGGACCATATAAATGATATTCCTTTTAGCCGAGGTAATGCATTTGATACAAGCAGATGGACATGCTCCACGCTAATTATTATGATGTACTTGGGGAAAATGAAGAGCAGACGTTGTGATTAGGTTACACCAACTGCTACTTTGGATGAATTTTCCATACCCCAAACCAGTTACGAGGCAATCTACTACCCCGGTTTTAAATATACTGAAAAAATGTGTAACAGATTGTCAAAGGCGTGTAATTGATTCATAAATTTCTTTTTAATGGATGGTATCATTTCTGTCCAAAATTAGTGAAGGATACTTTAGCTGGCCAATTACAAGCCTTTCCTACTGTAGACAATCTTCTGTAGAGTTTGATCTGAGTGTTGAAGGATATTCAATTTTATATGTCTGTCTTAAAGCAAAAGTTTGAGTGTAAATAGTATTATAATTGATATATAATTGTCACCATTCCCGTCACCTTTAATTATTATAATTGATGTGCAGAATATTTATATTTAAATTTGTTTTAAAGAAACATGCCTGGTGCGTATTTTAATGTCATAACAATGATGGCCAATAAATAATTGTTAAATTATTGAAACTTTCCGTACAATAGATACAATACGAATAATCGATCATTCTGAAACAAAGTCATTGCAAATTTTGTTCTCCAAAAACTCACCTTCGAACGACTAGCCTATGAACCTTATATGCAATATGTATTTGAGGGTCAGCGAGTGCCTTTCGGTTTGCATAAAAATAAATGTTGTGCGCACGAAACCGTATTAAAGTGACATTTATAGTGAACAACATTTATAGTGACAAGTGAACGCTCTCAGCCTGCAGAACCAAAAACCTACCTAGGTCGCCTTCGTCGATATTGTCCTATCAGTGTCCAGGAAAATCTGTCACTGCTAACATGCTATGGATTTCCCACTTAGTCTTTTTTTTATAATTCTTTTATTATCGTCTCCACAAGTTGCCTGCCTTAGTGAATTGCCCTTCTTCCACTTCCGTTTTGTATTTCCCGTCCACATTACCCTCGGTGTTTGCCTTTGTTATCACTTCCAACATTCCCTCTCCCTGTCACCACCTCTGCATTATTCTCGACTTCCAGTTAACCACTGCCACTCATCATTGCGTTCACTTGAACACTCACATTCATCATCGCGTTCTCACTTTCATCCATTCCCCTTCTCTCTCCATTTATTCTTTCCACCCTCTGGTCACCTCCTCTGACTCTCATATAAACCATCTACTCGGCAACCATCGCCACCATCTTCCTTGCTTGAAGCGTCCCCTGTCCCTTGACCTACCCTGTTCTACCAACTCCTCTGCTCTACCATCTCCTTTTCACCTGCCTCTTCCATCCACTTTTTCATCAACTGCTTCCTCCTCATCCGATACTATCACCTACTCCAATGACTCCTCTTCTTCCTCCGATCTCTCCATCTCCACCTTTTTCCTTCCTCCTTCGCCTTCTTCTTATCCTCATTTTTGTACTTCTCCTGCTTCTTCTCTTTCTCCTTCTTCTCCTCATTCATCTTCTTCTTCTCGTCCAGTTCCTCCATCACATTTTCTACCATTTCTCCTCCTCCTCCACCACTTCCTTTTCTCTTTCGTCATCCTTCTCCCTCTACTCATTCTCCACTCCATCCTTCACCTTCACTTTCTCCTTTTCCTGCTACTCTTCCTCCTACTTCTTCGCCTTCTTCTTTTTGTCCTTCTCTTCATGCTTCTCCTCCTCCTCCTTCTCCTCTTCATTCCTGTTCCTTCTCCTTCTCATTCTCCTTCTCCATCACATTTTTCTACCTTTTCTCCTCCTCCACCTCCTTCTGTCCTTCGTTCTCTCTGCTCCAACTCCTTCTCCACCTCCTTCTCTCCTCCTTCGTTCTCTCCGCTCCAACTCCTTCTCCACCTCCTTCTCTCCTCCTTCGTTCTCTCCTCTCCAACTCCTTCTCCACTCCATCCTCCACCTCCGCTTTCCTCTCCCGCCGCCTCCGAGGCTTGGCCGCCGCATTCCGTGCCGAAAGCGCACGCGCGGGGCCGGGCCGGTGTGGGCGGGGGCGGAGGCGGGGGCGGGGGCGGGCGAAGCGGGGTCCGCGCAGAGACCAGTTAACCCGCGGAGATGATCCTGCTTCGCCCGCGCCCCCGGCCTCCCCGCCGCTCCTCGTCCTCCTCCTCCTCTCCGCGCGTCCGTCAGCGCGGCGGCCGAGGCGCGGTGCACGGAACCAGTTAGACAATGGCGGCCCGCGGCGGCGCGGCGGCTCGGGAGCGCCCCGGGCGCGGCGCGCACACTGGGCCCGAAGGGGCAACCGCTCGCAAACCAAGCGACAAGCGAATTAGCCAATAACAGTTGTTTATGCACCGAGGGCGGTATAAGAGTTCTAATGATCGAGAGGTGACAAAATGCCTGTGGACGTTTAGCCCGAGAGCTTTTTGTCGCCCAAGATCATTAACACCAGTTAACGTCCATGGTACATATATGATTTTATTTTTATATAATTTCATTGATTCTGATTTACTTCTTTACTAAGTAACTATATGTTAACTTGACTCGGTTTGTCTTTTCATATTTCCCTCGTAACCATGATCCTCTCGATCCAGGTAGGTTATGCAGTGTGTATAGAGCTCCGTAGATAATAACAAGCTATAAAGTATGAATAAAAATAAATACAATATACATTTTTCTGTGAGATTAACTGCGCGATGATGAAGAGAATGTCTTTGTTAATTCATTTTGCATGTCGTGATTCAGTATGAGCGAGAAAACAGTGCAAATTTCAATTGCGGTCACATGTATTCTATGGTAATTCGATATAAAGATTCAAAAAAATAATGTGTATTTGTTTTTCTTGTGCATCCATGAAAAAAAGGACCACTTATTGAGCAATAGGCTTACCTCGTCTAAGTAAGCAAATGAAAAATATTGCTACAAAAGACATGAGAACGTTTTGCACATACAAAAGTGTGGGAAGTAAAAACATCGAGAAATAAATTAAAGGAAAATGATAGTTCCTTATTTACTTGCTTATTTACAGGAGTTGTACTTTGTATTTATAATTGTATCAAAATGAAGAGTACGAAACTCATTTTCAGCGTAGGTGACGGAGTAGGTAAGTAAGGAGGTAGATTCCTCCATGACGCCATGACGTCGTTGCGAGTCTTACCCCCTCAAGTGAACCCAGAAGTGAGTTATTCTCTATTGTATGAATCTGCGAGGGTGACGAGGAGACCTGTAAACAAGCAACCAACACCCGCCACAACCACAAGGCGCAATAGTACATTATGAAACGCTGATGTAATGATAGTATTAATACATAAGTGTGATATTACGATACGAGCGAGTTATTATTCTTCACACGAGTGTATTAATACCCATTACATCGAGTTTCACACGGTACTTTTTATACGACTTTTAAACGTTAAACTTTTACAATGAATAGTTTCGTGACAGTTGATTCAGCCAAGGCCACCTAGCGGACAGCTACCTAAATCTACCCTCGCATGCTGCCGCAGGTGGCTGTGGTTACCTGTCCGCCTGCGAGGGAGTACTGCGCTAGTCAAATAGGATCAAAGTGAAATTACAATCCAATTTATTTTAAATAATATTCCAGAAAAAAAGTAATAATAAAAGAAATTAAAAACTATTGAGCATAATATATAATATCAAATGCAATTTTAATATACACAATCGAACGAAACATTTGCTAAAACGATTCTCAATGATCAATTAAGTGTCAATATTTGGTTTGTAGACTTCCCTGTGATTGGTCAAGAACCTGTATCATAATGAAAACTGTATCGAAATGACTATCATTATGCAAGTGGTTGCAGCCATCAAATGACAGCATTATCCAACGGGAGTAGAAAAACATCCATTTACGGCAGTGGACTGCCGGTTTCGCCTGCGCGTGCACGGCCGCCGCTCCAAGCCTCCGCGCGAGCGAGGCCGGTTCCGGTGCGAATCCGCACGCCAAATCCGCCATAGTGCGCGGCCCGCGCGTTCCGCGGGTCCACTGTGCGGCCGGCGCGGCGGCGGAGGCGGCGGCGGAGGCGGCGCGGCCCGGGGCAGTGCTGACGGCATTCCTCCCGCCTGGGAACCCGCGGGCCCTCGCTCGCGCCGCCGCCGCCGCCGCGCCGCCGTGTTGCCGAGGCAGGCCGCCCGCCCGCCCGGCCGCCGTGATTGCCTTCATCCGGTACACGGCGCACCGCCGCCGCCGCCGCCCGGGTCCAGCGGGGCCTCCGGCCGCCCACCTGTGCCGCTCCGCCCCCCTCCTCCCCCGCCCCCTCCCCCCGCGCCGCGCCGCGCGAGGATCTGCATCGGCGCCGTTAGGTCGTCGCGAATCGGAGGGGGGCCCGTCGCCGCACTGGAGGGACGACGCCGCGCTGGGCCGGAGCCACGCCGGGATCACGCGGAGATGTGGGGATGTTCGTTCGGTTATTTTATTACTACACTTGCCTATCACCTTACTTATTAGTGATATTAAAAGCCTTCCCCAACATCGATAGTGGAACATCTTACAGGTCAATACTTGTGCATCAATATAATATCAGGAAAATTGTTGCTTAAAGTTTTTTACAAGTCTATGCACTTCATACGTTTACCAATACATTCAAAATCTTGCTACAATATTATTGATTCTTGGCAACTCTTAATTTGTCATAATTCATCATCGGCTCGTATCGAATCCTCGTTTTGTTTGCAGTACGTTCTGAGGAAGGCCACAATATGTTGGCCGAAACGTCAGCCACCAAATTGACGACGCGGCTCATTCCGGATAGCCTAGACAACACGAATCCTCGTTTTGTTTCAGATACGCAGAAAACATTGCTACAGTGATATACTTATGATGAACAATGTTGTTCAGTTGTACCTGAAACATTACAGACAGCGCAAACACAACGCCTCAGGGCTTGGGTGTACCAGTGGTTGGAAGGTTGCGGGTTCGATTCCGGCAAGGTACCGGATGTTACTTGATATGTGACACATATGTGAGTTTGTGGTGTCTGCTGAAACCCAATTCGCAGGTCGACTGCTCTGTTCACTAGTTCCCTTGACTTCCCTGATTACTTCCAGGAGAATGCTACAGCAGCATCTTATACAGCGGGTCCATGCGCGATCTTTTTTTCTCTTTCTCTTTCGATGATGTTCATTCCATCATCTCCCCAAATCCGGACTAGAGCGTTGTAGGATGGTAGGTCTCGTCCAACCGGCGTTCGCCGACGGGAAGGCATTTTGGGTATCTCTGTGACGCAGAATTGCAGGTGGCTGGCTATCAAACTGCCTACTTATCCCAGACGGCAGGTTTCTACGACACAAAGATACAAACTTTGATACCTCGATATGACATGTCTCAATTTTGGTGGTGATTATGTGGAAAAATAGTGCAACATGTACTGTATCTGTTACAATAACGTTTTTAAATGGAATTGTGTTTTCTTTCTGTTTACGACCTAGGGAAACCAATTTTGTGGATGTGCCAGGAAGTTATCGACAAAGAAAATGAAATATTAGCACAAGATTTCTACAATAGAATATTTTTTTAGAGAAATAATTCCACAAAATAATACTGTTTTCGTGGAAAGAGTCTTATTTAATAACAATTTTAAATATACTATAAGTGCTTTGATTTTGTTAGAAAAGACTTCGATATTGATACAACTATCAACTTTAAAGGGTTTATTAACTATTAATTGAGCAAGTGCTGTAACGAATTAAGCATTCACAAGTACTTCAGTTCTTGTCATTCCTATCACAAACGATAAATTTAAAATAAAAATTCCTTGATAAAAGAGTGTTTGCAATAATTTAAATCATATATATAAAGAATTAAACGTGCGCTGTGGCCGGATTCCCCCGGTTTCGCTCTCGACGAAAAAGCAGTTCTCGTTTCGTGATTAAAGCGAGGAATGTCGGGCACTGGTCTGCGATGGGAGAAACCTGCACTGCGTCGAGGCGAGGTGAGGTGCGGCGAACCGATTTACCGCAAGCGCTGCACCGTCGTGTACTGCAACGACCGCACTGACCGCGCGTCATTAGTTCGTCACTTGTTTTGAGACGTGCTGCAATCTTTGGCGTGAGACTTACATGGCGAAGCGCGTCGTTTATTGACAATCTGGTGCATAATTTTGTCCGCGATTTCTAAGGGTAATTGGTGCTACATTAATGCCCAAGCCATTATAAGTCTGCAAAAATAGCATTTGAACTGCTGTTTATGAATGTAAATTTAACGTAACTACCTAATGTTTTCACAATTTACGAATGTACTGATGTAGTTTACTTTCTTTTGAATATTTCAATTTACTGATATTAGATTGGTAATTGGAATTTCGGCATATAATTATGAGTCCATTTTTTTTAAATTTGCTTTTTGTAGGATATTTATGTATTTGTGAGTTTGAAACCAAGTAGTGGATGCCTTAAATACCGAGAAGAAGCATAATATCGGGACGACAAAACATGGCGCCCTCTTGTCGTAAAACAATAAAAAGCCGAAACAATTTCCTTTCGCGGAGACTCTTCCTGTATGGCTTGAAGTGGTCAGAATATTCTCAGAGCTTTGAAGACACTGAGTTTACCTATGTGAATTCCGTTATAACCTTGAGCTACGTAACAATCCATCATGGCAGAGACAACTGCAAAAGGAAGCAAAAACACGGAGGATAGCATCACATTTGCCGTTTTAGCTAATGCCTCATTTAATAATAATGCACATGACGGCATGAGCACATAAAGTAAAGTCAAATGGAAGTTTTTATTTTTCGGTTTCGGTATCGACTATTATTTTCTTTTACATCTCGTCACTGGTGGCATTCTGAACTAATTATAAAATGTTTTGTATTTAGTTTTGAAGTTTGAAATTGCTTGAATTTTTCTTGATTTAATTTTTAAAAAATAATTAAAAATATAAGATATGGACGTCAAATGAATATATTTTCCTATGTATGATGCTGCAAGTAGACACATGATGCCCATTTCGTGAGATGAGAGGGAATCTGAATATCGTTTCTGCAAGTGGATTTCCAGTGTATCTTTTCAATTTCCATCATATTGGAAAAGTATTTCTCTTGCATCTACCATTTTTCCATTCTAAAGTTTTGTCCATTGATATAGTACGTGCTACTGAAAAGAGTGTTAGTGTGATATTTTTGAATATCAAGACCTTCCTTACCACATATTGATTTCTACGGTCTGCTTTTAAAGAAATCCTCTGATCCATTGCAAAATTAACATCAATCATGACTCTCAAAACTACATTATGGTCTTATTCTGCTAAATAAATACTGTTACATGATAACAACAATTTGGCAGTTATCAGTAGAAATTGGTTCACAAGTATAAAAGCGCAACTTAATAGTTCAAAATTCATCTTTGTACATAGGCACATGTCATGTATCTTTGAATGTAACTCTGAGTTAATTGTAAAGAACGCTCTTGAATGTTTAAAAACAGCGTGTCCAAGAAACAGTATCTGTGCAGGGACGAGCTGTCTAGATTTTATTTTTCCTCTCTATACTATAGTACTCGTATAGGAAGGAAAATTATTAGGATCACCTCTAAATAATTTGTTGTTTTCGTAAAATCCTTGTACAGGGTTATTTTGAGTTGCAATGTTGCACACACGTCAGGTAGTTCCAAAAACGGTTAACATTGATGCGGGTGTCGAGGAGATACATTTTGTACCCCAAAATCGGGAGGATGGTTTGGATGGATGTATATCTATAACTCGGTTATATTAGACACTCTTAAGATCGAATGAATAAAGTGAAGATTAATATCTAGTTGTGCCTTTTCGATCATTATGATATTTTAATTTTCCTGGTTACTTCATATTAAGCCTCTCTGACTTTTCTAAAAAAATTCTAACAAAATGGCTGAACATTTTTTCTTTAGATTTTCTGCTCGAATAGAGGAAAGTGTATTTGTGAATGTGGTATCGGTAGGTTCTATTTTCATCAAAAGCTCTCACATTTTGAAAATTGCAAATATTGAAATATTTTTCAACCCTGTCCCACATCTTCAATATTAAAGCTAGAGATTTCTTTCTCAATACATCTGTGCATGCCAGAGAACGTGGCAATTAATGTATTCACTCTTCTTTCTGGTAGAGTGGACATTTGAGACCGTAATCACCATTCGTATTAATTACAATATCCAAATTATGCATTTCATAACATTCAGAGAAGAAATTGTATCGATGTGCCTTGCATTCCATGTAGTTTAAATTAAACCTCTTCACAATACTCCTGAGGTGGCTGGAATTTAATGATTTTTATTGGGGACTTTTATTAGCATAAATAATATTCATACATTATTTATATTGTGTACACGACATTCAACTCATTCACTCCCATTGCACTGTACTACACTACATTTCAATTGAAGATCTTGGGAGAATAACATGCTGGGCCACATGTCTGATGAAATTGAGATATCAGTTCATTTCGACGCCCCATAGATGTTGTTGTTGGATGTTGAATTTTTATTTTAAAGATTCGCCTCAAGATGGCAGTGTAATTCATAAATTAGTTTTCTTTATCCCATGGTGTAGAATGGAATGGAGTGGAATGGAATGCCGGCTTCTCTGATTGCAGTTCTTGTTGTTTTTCCGATCAACATCAAGCGATTGCTGGAGTAATACCCTCACAAACCGACCACGGACCGCACCCTTCTTCATTCTTGCCCTATCGTCTCTCCTACCCCCCCCCCACACACACACGCACACATACACTCATGCTTACATGCTCTGCACTACGCACGCACTCACATCAAAGGGTTTGGAGTTTATCCCGGATGATTCCGTATCCCGGCCACTGGCGGATCCAAGTTGGACCATGGGGTCCATGCTCCCCCCAAAAGGCCAAGAGTTTTTGTTTACCTTCCTTTATTTGACAAAATTGATTAAATATTTATTTTGAATTATGTAGTTGTTTAAAAAATAATATTGTGTAGTATCATATCTACAAGGCAAATAATATACAATACAATAACAAATGTGTGTATTATTTAACAAAAATCTACTATGCCTCCCCTCCAAAATGATCGGTTGGATCCGCCCCTGACACCGGTCGGGTAGATACCTGCAGAGGACAACGGCGCGTGCCATGGTGTAGATCGGCAACGGATCACACGCTCCAGCAGGAAGTGAAAAGCGCCATCACCCGACTCCAGCTCCCACACACTCACGGCACTAACGATCGGAGTAGTTGGCGCACCCGCCAACACGAAGCACACACTCACTCACTCAGCTCTGAATCACCCTGAATCGTGCAAGTCAATGGTGTCAAGGTCTTCTACTGATGGTTGTGGCACGCGTCGTGACACCGTAGCATGCCACGAGCTTCTCTGCGCCACTAGCGTCGGGAATGGGAACTATTATTAACCCTTCCGTTTTACAATAGGGATGGCTTTGATTGATTGATTCGTGTTTCCGGGCGCGTCAACTAATTTGGTCATTAGCCCCGTAAGTGTAGTGTTTTTATCGGGAGGTGGCGATGATCTTTTCCCCGCTGGATGGCGAGATCTGGCGTCAACCTACCGTCGACTAGCGGAGTTTCCCGTCAACCAGGTATCTGCCACCAGCGGGGCACCGCCCCAGCCGGGACAAGCTGTAAGCTCCCGACCGGTCTCCCGGCATGTGTGGTCGTGTAATGCATGTTAGTGTAAGTGTGTGTGTGTGTAAGAGGAGAGGATAGGACAAGGAAGAGGAAGGAAAGATCGCGCGCGGTCCGTGGCCCGTTTCTTAGGGTACTGCTCCGGCATTCGCCTGGTGTTGATCGGAGAAACCACGGAAAACTACCGATCAGAGCAGCCGGCCGCTAGAATTCTCCTCCAGACAGCAACTGAATTCGACCTATCTGACAAGCTAATGTCGAAAATCCTGCCGCCGTCGGGACTCGAACCTAGGACCTCCCGGTCAGAGGGACTGCAGTGTCATCAGGTCGATGCACTGAGATAGGGATGGCGTTGTCTCTAGTGGCGGGGTGATGAACTGCATGAAGGGGCGATTTCGTCATGGCACTCGTGCCACGGACTCCTGCCTGTGGCATCGACTATGACAACACTGGTGCAAATCGAACGTGCAAAAGAGAAACTGTACCCGCGTAACGCTCTCCTCGCGGTGCGCAAGGTGAGTGACGCACGCAGCGGCGCCTCGGCGGGCGGGGGGCGGGGCGGCCTTGCCTTCGCTCCCGGGAGTAGCGCCGGGACGCTGGCGGAGCGCTCCGGCCGCGGATCTCCGGCTGCCGTCGCCGCGCCTTGGCGCCAAGGCCTGCGGAAGGCTCCGCTGCCGCTCGCTCGGTGATTTGTGGGGCCATCCCTACTCAGCGATCCGACCGCCGATCGAAAGGCGCCTCCGGGACGCATCCGTTACGCACACTGGGTCGAAATGGGCGAGAGGAGTTTCTATGTTTACTTACACGTATATACTCGCAAGCTTTGGAATCTCAATACGGGTAGTTGCGATATTGAACACTCGTTTTATAAAAAAAATCTGTTCTCACTGATTTTCCATTTTCTTTGAGTCTGAGTTATTTCTTTCTTGGATGATTTCCTGGTAACAAGTTATTTTAAATAGCTAAACATCACAATCCTACAAATGATATGCACTATCCATCAATCATAACTTCGTGGTTTCAAGACCCACCTGCGATTAACATTTAATGAACTTGGAACATACGAAACAACCCCATGAGGGGAAGGGCGTAGCGTCTATGGCAAAGGATGTCGCAAATCATTCTAACATATTTATTTATTTAGCGTATGGCAATCACACATTGCCCCCAGCACAAGTCACAATCTGATAGGTAGCCTTTCAATCCACTCGATCGCCGAGGGAGGAAGATACACCCCTGATCCATCACCCTGATATGCCGTTAGTTCACATTCTTGACAAATATATCTCAAATATATCATTCTAACAAATATATTTCTACTAGAGTCAAAATCTATATTCTCCTCATCCGTATTACCGCAAATTAATCGAGTAGCCTCTATGTCTGCAAGCCAAATAATAATGACGGAATAATCTAATCATTGAAATTCAGAGAATCACGTTCTAAGAGGTCAACTGTAGGGTCGACATGGCAGAAAATACTGACCAATCAACATAAGTGAATGTGAGTTTCTGTGCCACGCGCGCTTTTCGGCCCAGTGTGCAGAGACGCGGTGCGGGAAACCCACC
This sequence comes from Acheta domesticus, assembly GCA_031308135.1. Classification (NCBI taxonomy): domain Eukaryota; kingdom Metazoa; phylum Arthropoda; class Insecta; order Orthoptera; family Gryllidae; genus Acheta; species Acheta domesticus. Next base: position 26,616,568 of record JAHLJT010009355.1, on the reverse strand, counting down.
CCACAGGCCGCCTTCGCCTCCGCCGCTCCGCGCCGACCCGGATGGGAGCGCAATAAAAGTCTGCGCCCGAGGACGCCTTCCCGGCGCGCTTCCTGCCGCCGCCGCCGCCGCCGCCGCCGCCGCCGCCGCCACCGCCGCCGCCGCCACCACCACCACCACCACCACCGCCTCCGCCGCCACCACCCCCGCCACCGCCGTCCCCGCCCCCGCCGCCGCCGCCCCCGCCACTGCCGCCCCCGCCCTCGCCGTCGCCGCAGCCGCCGTCACCGCCGCCGCCGCCGCCACCGCCGCTCCCGCGCCGCGCCGCGCGTGTGAATGACAAGGTAGCGAACAATGCGGCTCCGCGGCCCACGAGGATCTCTACTGGCCACGCGCGCGAGAGGCGATAGCCTTCGCGCAGCCTCTTCCATGGATTGGCATCGGGCTCGGTGCCTGGGTTTCCAATAGCCTCCGGTTCTGTTGAGCGTTGGGACCCAAGTCGTGTAAGCACGGATTCGTCGCCTGAAGTCGAAGAGGTATGGATTTCAGAGTGAATGCGTTTTTTTGCCCCTGTGTGTCATGTGTTGTTTCCTGAAGAAAGAAACCCCATAGTTCCTAAACGGAGTAACTCACATGAGTTAATATGCAGCACCACGAACAGCTTTGGAGAGAAAATTGTATTATGCTTCAGATGAACAATCGTCTACTGATAATAAATATTCCCAGAACTCCAGTTCTTCGGACATCCGACGGTGACTGAATCAGTGAGTGAGTGAAGATTGATGGCAAAGCAGATCTATGATAAATGAGATGTAAGAATATCAGGGTATACTGTGAAAAGCTCCTCGTAAGTTTCGCAGAAAAACAGAAAGTTGTTACTAGATAATAAGTTTCGTAGAATATCAGAAAGTTATTACTAGATTATCCACATCTGGGAACTGAGTTCCGCCTAAATTGATCAAACACTTTATATTTCGATTTACAAAACTTTCAACTTGTAGCAAGGCCTCGAGAACGAGACATTCGTTCACAGTTCAAAATCGTTCAACATTTAGCCGGACATATTTGTTAAGAATTGTTGGCGTTAATTTCATACTGGGAGGCATTGTTAAAAATTGTTAATCGTGATAATTTATCAAGTTTTATCCAGAACTAAAAAGTATGAATCTGTAACGTGATATTTATTTTTACGTTTAAATGTGTGAATTTCCAATCATATTATTACGAGCTCTATATTTATGATATACTAGTGGCTAGCGACACCAAAAGTGCTACTGATCAAAACCACGCAATATAGCTTTTCAAAAAGTAGGCACACTGTTCAAGAACAACAAATACTCTTATAACAGCAATAAATGAAATATTTTGACAAAACCCATCCCCTCAAGACTAAATGAAGCCTCTGAGCTAAAATTCAAATTGCCTGTTTCGTCGCCGAAGTAATACCTTCTTTTTCCGCTAGTTGGTGAAAGGAGCGTAACAAAATTTGCGGGGTCAGACGGAAGAGCAGGCCTGAGTCTCGCCACGTAAAATAAGGCATCAATTCAATTTATTTCTCGGATACAACGGTAACACAGTATGTTATGTCTACACTGAAACAGTTCTTTACATACTATGAATATCAAACATTTTGCTGTTCAATATCGAAACGCGTGAATAGCATGTATAGTGGCCGGCATCGTCCTTGGAGACTTGATGTCGCATGACGTTAGCAGATTGTAGCGTATCGTATGCAGATTGTGAGTATAAGACTTATGTCGACACGCACAGTATAATAGGTAGAATAACGAATTAAATATTTCCTTTTCCCAATCAAAATCGAAACTAGTAATTGCTGGATTGATTTCGAGTTCCTGGTTATCATACGAAGCCAGTGTCACCTCTCACACGGCCGGAGACTGCCTGATTTTCTTTCACTTTCTTCGCACATTGGAAATTAGCAATATAGATTATTCTACCTTTTCAAAACGTTAATTCAGTACATTGTATGCTGTATGTGATGTGAAAAATGGTCGAGACTGCCTAGTTTTTGTTCAATTTCTCTGCGGGTCGGAAATTAACAATATACATATTATTTTAGATTATAACTTTCCAAAATGTAAATGCAGCACATTGTGCACAAAGAGAAATGTTTAATTGTATGAACTAATCACGTAATAGATTCAACTACACGGTATGGTATATTTTCGTAGAACAAAGTGCTTAGTCAAGTTCATGAAACTGCCGTTTAGTTGAACACATTAATGCACGGATAGTAATGTTCACTAAACAGGTCGTACTCCGTGACAAATGGCATCCAATGGAGAAAACTAAACGATTCGTTGCGTTGACTAATACATTGAGTAATATTTTCTAAACGGTGCCGTGAAAATAATTAAACGAAACGTGAGGGAATACTTTCTTTATGTCCCTCCAATCAGCAACTGGAGTTCCTCAGCGGTTACCCATCTTACTGCCCGGGGACTCAGACTTCCTTAACCTTGGTTACCAAACAGACACTAGCGTAGCAGAGCAGTAATGGACGCAGGCTGCTAGCTTTAAGCTGTCGACGGTATTTGTACCGTTAGTTTCGAGAATATAACATAATTATTGAAAACCATTAAAAACTAAACACGCCGTTTATATAGCGTATAATACTATATACAACGTTTCATTCTCACATTTCAAACGGGTTCTATAACCATTTCAATTGGCCAGGTTGCTAAGAACGCGCGCTTACTAAACAGTATTTAGTAAACAGTGTTTAGTAAGTGTGACGACATGAAACGTAGATCTCACCAAGTGACGAAACAAGAATAGTACCACTGACAATTCTCTTTGTTCATTCACTCACGATTATGAATAGATTTACTAAACGAAACTAAATCATGTTTAGTGAATCTTACTACACGAATAATTGTATTTACTATACGATCGTTTACTAAACGTATTTAGTCCATTCTACTACAAAATTTCGCTCATTGTGTGCCGTATGCGATGTGCAAGATGGCCGGCAAGGGCCCGTCGGCGTCCCCGTTCCCAGGTGGCGAATGCGCACCTCTCATTAATCACGCGCTTTCGGATGATGAGCGAACGGCTGCGTCGCAATCACGCGCAGGGGAGGGGCGCCATCGGCTTTAGCTTCGACTGTCGACTGTTGGCGCCGACGCTTTTGTGGAGGTTGGCGCCTTGCAATCAGCCGTTCTCAATCCATGCAGCGGGTGATGCATTTGGAAATCGTTTAAATGGTCGGGGGTCGTTGTGCAGACAGTTCTGCCTACTTCTTCATGTGTGCCTTGGGTTCGGTCCATACTGATGGCTTTCTGCTCCTTGTGCGGAGATCTTTCCCCGGCCTTTGTCCATTTCATTGTGTTTCAAGTTTTGTAGGACATCTGTCTGCAGATGTGCCTTTGTCCGTTTCAATTTGTTTTAAGTGTTGTAGGGCATCTGCCTGCGGATGGGGGACGCAGTGTTTGTCTTTCAGAAATTCACTCATTTGTGTGTTGTATTTTCCCAGGGGAGCATGGACCGAGGGAAGGATTGAAGTAAGAAGAGAGACGGGGCGGCCGATGAAGCGTTGAACGTTTGAGATACCCCCGGGCAACTGGAAATGATATTAGACCAAGTGTCTCAGAACGAATGCTGCTGAAAGAGCTAAACTTTGCTTCAGGCAAATCTCATCTTCCTTTGTTTTCACAAAAAATTATTCGTCTGGTCAGCATTGTTTGCTGTATTGACAGACGTTCTACCATCTTCAACTTATTAGAAATAATTATTAAATACAGAAGGGTACTATGGCTAGCATGTCGACCCTAAATTTTAAGGGCTATATTTCCATTAAAATGAATAAATTGCAATTTCCAGACCTGCGGTGAGCTTGAAGTGTATGTAAACGCGATCCTTGCAGAATGTCGACTCTACTTGAGAATCTTTTACATGCGAAGGACAGCGATCGGAGGATCGTGGATCGAGGCGTGGACTGAAGTAAGCAAAGAGGCCGAGGAAGCACTGAGAGGTTGAGATACGCCCCGGGACAACTGGAAATGATAATAGATATGTGTTTCAAAACGAAAGTTGCCAAGAGAGCAATATTTTCGGCCTGCAAATTACCTCTCCTTTTTCACAAATAAATTATTCTTCGCTGTATTGGAAGAAGTGCTACCATCTTCAACTCATACGAAACTCTTTCATAGTACCTTCTGTATTTAGGAACTATATCTCCACCAAAAGCCATTTAACTATAATTTCCTGTCCTGTGGTGGGCTTGAAGGCTAAGTATACGCGATTCTTGCAGATTGTCGCCTAGCGTTGAGAATCTTTTATAAGGGAAGGACAGCGATCAGAGGAGCGTGGCCTCTCCAAATCAGTAATTCACTAATTCCATTGTCTTCACCCAATCAAAACATCAAATATCTAGGTCTAAATCTTGATACGAAGCTTCATTGGAAGGAACATATAAATGCAATAACGCATCAAGCGAAAGTAAAGATCCTCCAACTAAAACCACTCATTAATCACAAAAGTAAACTACCTCTAAATAACGCAATAACCCTCTACAAACATATTATCCGACCTACTATGACCTACGTATGCCCTATCTGGCTAAATGCCTCAAGAACCAACTTAAACAAAATCCAAATCATCCAGAACAAGTACCTCAGAACAATAACTCAAGCCCCATGGTTCGTTTCAAATCGTCAGTTGCACAAAAAATTAAATATTCCATACATAATCTCATTCATTACCAAGATCTCCAGCAAATTCTACACTTTCATAAAAAAAACGACCAAGTATCTCGTTTCAACCTAGCTCAAACCCCGGATTACCGAACTAGAATTAAAAACAGGTTCCCTACTCAAACTTTTTTAGACATTCAGTCCGAGTCGTAAAGTAAGTAAGGCACGTCATGAGCTCCCTTACCCTGTGTAGTTAGTTCTAGATTTAAGTTAGTATTAAGTTAATTTAAATCGCTAAGAATGCATATGTAAAAGTACAAGGTATTGATCTATGTAACTTATATTACCAACAAAAATAAAATGAAAATGAAATGAAAGAGGAGCGTGGATCGAGGCGAGGACTGAAGTAAGTAAAGATGCGGGGGCGGCAGAGGAAGCTCCGAGAGGTTGAGGTGCGCCCCGAGGCATCAGCGCAGCCTAAAAATACTCGGGATGATGTCACTTTCGGCGCCTACGCGGCGATCGTCCGGATCCCGTTATCACCGCCGCCGCCGCCTCCGCCTCCGCCGCCGTGGCCGGGGGCGCGCGCTTCTCACGGCTGCGGGTTCGTGACCCGCGCACGCCCCGGGGCCCGCCGGCGCTGACGGCGCCCCGCGGTGGAGGCCCTGCGAAGTAGCGTACACGGCCAATGAGCAAATTATGCTACTTGCATACAAATAAACCGGCTCTGATAACTCATGTTGCTATGCACTTTGCAGGCGACGCGTCAAACACCTGGAGGGGTCGTAGGTTAGAATCTATCCGCTGAACGGCGGGTCCGCATTGTGAATAATCTGATCTAAATTTTGTGTAATAAAAAGTGTTAGTTTTCTGCTATCTTTGGAACAAATCTAGTGCGCGATATTGGTGTTCTCTTTTCATAAAATACTGTTGTTTTTGAAAGTTGGTTTTTCTAGCCGGAGTTATCAATATTTCGGCCGTCGTATTGAAACGTGTGCCCAGGTCGCGTCGTCTCCCGCGAAACTAAGAATCTATTTTTGTTTTTGCTCAGAGGTAATTTTCATAAAGGTGGGGTGAAGATTAAGTACGCATTCGGGAAATTGTATCGTTAAGGATGGTGAGCTAATTCAGATACCCGTTCAGTAAATTTGATTAGAACTTGTAAGAAACGCGCACCACTTTATGTTTATTGCTGTGAAGTGCTAATATGTCTGCAAGAAGCCTTTTCAACACAAAAACACATAAAGTGTTCGGACTACGAAAAGGCTTGCATTTTCTGGACCGAATGTAATTGGGTGAAAGGAATAACTCATGCAGTTTCTGTACGAATCTTGACGACCCGAACAGATCATGCGGTTGCTGTTCAGAAGCTACTGGGTGGTCGGAACACTTCATGTCATTTTTGTACATATCAGTTAGCTAATAGCCCGAAAGCACCTGAGGTTTTTGTCCAGAAGCTAGGCATACCGAACAGCTCTGCAGTGTCTATAGAGACGCAAGACCCTCCGAACCGCTCTGCAGATTCTGTGTAGATGCTAGATGTCCCAACCCACTCTGCAGTTTCTGTACAGACACTAGATGCCTCAAACCGCTCTACAGCCTTTATACAGAGGCTGTAGTGTCCAAACTTCTCTCCAGTTTCTATACAGACGCTATAGGTTCCGAACCTCCCTCCAGTTTCTATCTGGGAGCTAGATATCCCGATCTGTTCCTGCAATTTCTTTACAAGCGCAAGAAGTCCCGCACTACTCTTCAGTTTCTGTAGAGATGCTACATGCCGTAAACCGCTCTGCAGTTTCTGTACAGACGCTAGAAGTCCCGATCTACACTCGCAGTTTCTGTACAGAAGCGACGCGGCCCAAACACATCAAGCAATATCCGCACAGAAGCTTGTTGAGCCGAGGAGTTCCTGCAGTTTCCATGGAAGTACCCTGCAACGCGCGCTTAAAACGGCCCATTACGGCCCTAAGCCGCCATCCTGATTGAGGTTTTCCTGGGTTTACTCAATCGCTTAAGGCGTATGCCGGGATGGTCCCTAGTCTTGCATCTCAGATTTACATATAAAATCTGCCCTCATTTCTTCTTGTAATTTGTCAACAATTGAGGCATTCGGGTGTAGGGAATACTTTCTAACATTTTGCGAAAGTAAAATTATTAACAATCCACATCCTTCTTGAAAATAACAAACGTGGGCTCTGATGGGCATGTTAGTTTTAGAGTCAAAAAAAAAAAACCAACGAAAATATATTCATACTTTATGTTTCATTAGTTGTGTGAAGCACATTTCCATTACCTATTGCGATCATTGCACTTTCGTAATTTACGTGAAATGTCAGCTACCACTCTTTCCACCCGAACTCCTCAATTGTACTTATTGTAAATGTAAATATTTAGGTTAGGCGGAAGAGCAGGCCTTATGGCCTGAGCCTCGCCAGAAATAAAGACATTATTATTATTATTATTATTGATGGAATTCATATGAATAAAAACGTGTTACGAAGCAACGTGTGTTGAGTGGGGATTGACGATGTACAATTGTTTTTTCAGTAAGTCGAATAAGTTATTGTACGTTTTCATAAGGATAGAACTTACTATGTGTACAAATTATTTCATTTCAATAAATTAATGAAATATATTAAGACTTTTAATCTACAACAATTATTATTATTATTATTATTATTATTATTATTATTATTATTATTATTATTATAAAAAGGCCGCGTGAGGGCGCGAGCGGGCGTTGCGGCGCGGCGCGGCAGCCGAGGCGAGAGCGCGTTCGACGGCGTCCGGAGTTACGAGTGGCGCGCACGCAGGCGCGCGTGAGCACGCGTGGCGCGGAGCGGCGTGGCGCGGCGCGGCGCGGCCGTCACGCGGCGAAAATTAATCGGCGGGCGGGCGGCGACGGCCGAATTTGAGATAAGGGCCGCGGCGCAGCGGGCGGCGGACGGCGCGCCGAACGGATTTACGGGAGCGCCGGCCCCGAGGCGCGGCGCGGCGCGGCGCGGCGGGCGCTGGGAGGGCCGGGCCGCTGGGCGCGGAGGTGCGGGCTTCGTGGCGGTGACCTGCTTCCGTGACTATCCTTCCTATATTAAATGCAGCATTCCGCTCGGGGTTCCACCTGAGTTGGGCACGTGGTGTCAGAAATTGCAACTCGGTTTGGATTGAAAAAATTGAGTCCGTCTTAAGTTCACTGAGACTTCGTTTCTATTCTTTATATTTATCTTATTTTCTTGACAATGTTTGGCATTACATACTGCATCGGAATTCAGACTCAAGACGAACTATTGATATATTGGTTTCTTTTGTTTTATCAGAACACAAATGAAATGTAATTTGCAAATGTGACATAAACTATTTACTACGGTATTATTATTATTATTATTATTATTATTATTATTATTATTATCACTCTTGTATATACATTTACACGATTGCTGCACGGCTGTGCACGCTTGAGTGAACGTAATTGTGTAGAATTCAATCAAACTTGTCTCCCAAGAACTTTCGCACAATATGGCAACTGTCCAGTACAACAGATTTCTGCACTTTTGATCAATGGTTTTTTAATTCAAGGGTTTCTAAATAAAGGATTTAGCGCTTTTAAAAATTAGTCTTGTGGCCGATATAATGATGGGTCATTAACATTCTCGACTTTCGACATTTTCCTTTCTTTGTCTGCCAGATCCTTGTATGTGCCAGTCTTAATGCTATAGCTCTTCTCGATTGTTTATATTATTATTATTATTATTATTACTATTATTCCCTAAATTCAGGACGAAACATGTTCGGTGTATGTTAAATCTATAAAAAATTTACTGCAGATTGCAACCAACTTCCAAAGAAGCGGGTCTAGTAACTCTCGCTGCCTCTACAATCCTTTGCATAAGATATGGGCTACTTTCAATAAAGCGATGTCTTGCATCTCTCAGTCTTTTGAACGACCTGTGAGTTTGCATAAGTTCTTCTATAAATGTTGCTGAACAAATAACTGAGCTACGTTAACTATTGATATAACCTGTTCTTTACGCACCACATTCGTCTGATCTCGATTTACTAACTCTTGTATTTAAAATGTGTCTCTGCCTCCTTTGTGGCGAAGCTCAAATTGTATGGCACCGTAATATCTGCAAGTCCGCGTGTTTCTCTTCTTTTTTCAAATTCCTGGTATCAATATCAATTTTTTTTGCTTATATCATACGATCAGTATTAGTCGAATGGTACTGAACACAGTCACAGTTACAGGTTTTATTGAGTGTTGGTTCTACTCTGAGAATATATAATTATTATTATTATTATTATTATTATTATTATTATCATCATTGTTAATATTTTTATTATTGTTGTTATTATTGTTATTATTATTGTATTTTTCAATACATTCACTAATTTTGAGAAACAATGTGAACATTTTTGTTTTAAATTATAAAAAAAAAATCTGATCTCATCACACGTTTCTATATGAAGCTTTCCTGGCACCTTACAGACATGATCACTACGATTCGATGAAAAAGCGAATCGACAGTTTGCCAAAAGATGAGTGCACGCGCGGCGCTCCATCAGACACGGGATGGACAAGTCATCGCGAATGAAGCGACTTCTCAAGAGTGGTGGTGGGGGCTGACTATGAAGGCACCCGAATGAACCTTTCTTCTGTTAGAAATATAATAACATAACACTACAAATTCCTGTAAAGCCTCTCTTCACTTATGTGGTGTCATAAATGGTTTTCAAGTCGGGTATTTGAAGCAAAATTCCGTTAAGAAATTACTTTTCAATACAAGCTCGACTTCCTTCAGAATAAGAGAGAGAGTTCTTTCTTAGTAAAACGTGTTATTTATTGGAGGTTTTAAGCTTTCGTGTCAGAACCATCTCCATTTAACTCATTGGTTTTTAAATATTTCTCTAACTGTGTCGCTTCTTTTTGTTTCGTGTCTCATCTTTAGAGACATAAACAAATGAGAAAGCGCAAACAATCGAGAAACACAGTTTACGAGCCATTCACTGCGCCATCTTCTTCGCACTAATCGCGAGTTGCAAGCGTCCACAACCGCTGTAGCCCGTCGTGTGCTATTGAGGCTTCGGCGTTCGTAGAGACAATGACATCGCCGCTTTTGAACACGACGACGTAGGCAATTGAGGTTACGACGACCTCGAAACGTCGCATCCACGACGCAGCTCGCGCCCTCCGGTCTGCGCCGGGCAGGTCAAATACATAACCCCACTTTCCCTCCGATGTTAAGCGTGGAACGCGCGCCTGCAGGCAGGTATCGTGTGTGGGAGCCGTTAGAAGCGGCAGCTTCCGGACGGACGCGCCTTCCTGGAACTTGAGGTGGGAGGTGTAAATCATTAACTATCGAAAGAAAAATAATCTTTGTTGGGGGAATCGAGTTGTTGTGAGGCTAAGTCGGAAGGAATGGGCCTGAGCGCCACGGACACTTCCAGTCAAGTCAGTGCCGTGGCGAACAGAAGACTAGTGAAGTGCAGTGGGTGTGAATGAGTAGAATGAATATTGAATTGAATTGAATATTTATTTTATTGGCTTTAACCTTGATTATACGCCATTATACAATTATGTACATCATTAATCAATTAAACAGTCAGATCAATACAGTTACTCAGAAACATAAAAAAATTACAAAAACAGAAATTACAAAAACACATTAATTACAAAAAACAACATAAAACTAACAAAACTTTTAGTACATTTACATTACACGTTCACAGGTCATTTTACAATGAGTTTTCAAAAACCATGACTTTTCATAGCATTCTATTAAGGAAACTTAATTATACGCCAGTATACAGTTATGAAAACATTAATCAATGAAATGGTCAAATCAATACAGTTACTCAAAAATAGAAAAATTACAAAACACAAAAAACACATTAATTACAAAAACCCTAGTTAAAAAAGTTCAATATTAATTTATTTTTTTCTTTGATAAATATTTTAAATGCTCAGATATTCACCTTATTCACATTCAAATTAAATTTAATTAATTTGAATGAGTAGAATGAATGGTTATGTATATAATGAAACAGGAATGAATGATGCGTGAATAAAAACAAAGAAAAAGAAATGTTCCCACTGGAACAAAAACCAAACATTCTAGGACTAAGAAAAAATTATAAAAATTTGTTAGAGTTTAATATTCCAAAGTGCAACTAACTATACTAAAAATTGTAGATTTAAGCTAAATTAAGTTAGTTTTAGTTAATGTAGTTTAATTATAAGTAAAGCCTTCGCTTTCAACTGCTCAAGTCGCAAGGCAGCAGAGAAATGTACCTGATTAATCCAATAAATTCCTGCCTCCTCATTGTTACTGTGGAGGGTAAATAATCGAAAAAACGTTGGAAGAAACCTCGTGATCTGGGCTGTACGGGTGTCACCGCGTCGAAGGCTGAAGTGCCGATGTTTTGACCGCCATGTCGCGATCGTCTTCAGGGCTGTAATGCCAATGAAGGGAACCCCTTATTACACTCATTTATGGGGCAGACCAGCAACGCCCGAAGTGACATCTGGTGGCGAAATTTGTAAGTTGTCCGGTGACCGCAGTTATATTCCACCGTAAGTTGTATATGTTGGAGTGCGAGTATTGGAGTAAATTGATGCATAGAAAGAAAAAACGAGAATGAGTAAATCCGCGAATGAAAAGAAGAGGAAAGGCGGAAGAAACTGTTGTGTTCCTCACTGAACAAACACTAAATTAAAAAACCTCAATTTGAAATTTTATTGTTTCCCAAATCGTGAGTGGGAAAGAGAGCATTAGTGAAACATATGGACAATATAGATACTTGAAGTCATGTATAATAATCATGAGAATCTTTTATCTTTAAATCACCGTTTTCATTAAATTCCAAATACGGAACAGATACTTTTTTTTTCTTCCCTGTCCACTACTGCACCATGTTTACATGAGTAAGGGCACTTGATTTCCAACAATTCAAATCCTTGACCATTCTTAATTATCCCATCGGGACTGCAGGCCAACCAAGGCTGCTTATAAGACCCGTCTTATTCCCTTCATGGACTTCCTTTACTCTATTTACATGAACACTTTCTACTAGTTTCTTCCCTTTATTTAAACTTTCTGTCGGAATATTCCAACATCAACAGGTTGAAAACCGCTAGTAGTAGTTGTGTAATTTGAGGATTCTGTGCGATATACCTATTTTCACTGTACACGCAGCAATACTCACTTCCACTTCGATCACCGGATTATTGCGGATTGCTGCCGCTAGAGCGCGGTGTCGTCGGAAAAAATTAAACTTGTCTGCCCCAATAAGACATCCGTCCTTAGGTATGAGTAGTTCTGTACGGGCATACTTTTTGGTGATGTTCTCTTGTTAAATGGTTCCATTGATTTCAGTGATAATTTAAAATTGGAAGACTGCTGTTAAGTTTGAAAAGCATATTGAAAGAACCATGTAATGGGGCATTTAATTATTATTGAAGCAACTATCTACATAATTTATTTTCAACAGAAAAATTCTAAATGTATTTCATTGAATAGTAAGATTGAAAATTGCTATTTGAGCGACAGATGACAAAGAAAGCCAGTAACTCGAGTACATGTTAACTTCACAATCGCGGTAAAAGTACGTTTTGTTTATAAGGAAATGTTCCTGAAAATAATGCTATGGTCTGCCTGCATGGTCACTTTCTTTCTCTAAAACAGGAAATTTACTCCATTAGTGTATGTCAGGGGACCCTTATGAGAGCATCATGTTTTGTCCAATGAATTAGATGCATCTAACGTATAACTTGTTTCTTTCCTAGAAAGATACAAATTTGCGAGTACGAATTAATAATACATGGTGAATTCATAGGACGTTCAAATACTGCAGATATCGCGCACCTCCTTAAGAAATTCCTCTAGTTAAATGGAATAAATCTGGTCATAAGTATAGGAATTCAGTAGCAGGATAAGTAACTACAGATACTCTAACAGCACTTACTTTCTCGCACTTACTGTCTCGCACTTTTGTATTTTTCGAAAATTCAGGGAGTTCAATGGCAATGAGACCTGCACCATCTTTTTAAGCGTTCATTGCTCTATCTGAGGAAAAAAATTTCTAAAAATAAAGTCATTTTTTTTAAAGAAAGTGACAAACTTCCTTTACTTTAAACATAAATTATGCAAAAGTCACTTTTTTCAAAACAACCGTACAAGACCTTATTTATACATCTAATTTTTAAAACATTTAATAAAAAACTTTTAAGATTATTATTGTACTATTTGAATGTTACCTGTTTGCAATTTTCAAATAGAGCGTTCGCCAAAAATGATACCTGCTCCATTTTTAATTGTTCTTTGTTCTATTTGAGGAAAAATTTAATAAAAAATTTGGAGCTATTTTTGAGAAACATTCGGAAATGTTGTGGCTTCATATAATTTACCCTCAAAAGTCAAAATAACCGTTTCAAACGATAAGGGCTTTGAGTTCGGCCAAATCGATACGGGAACAGTGTTAAAGAAAATCGTCTGAAGGGTTTGGGCATTAGCGTTGACCACAGACCGACAAACGGACATTGTGCTGTAAAGTATCAAGGATCCAGAAAACATGAACTCCATAACATGTTAAGAGGAAGTAATTCACTACGTATTGGAGCTACATTTACCCATATTTTCGATATCAGGGTTCCACAATCCGAGTTTTTCTGACGAAAAAATTGCCGCTACAGCTTGCTAATACATTTTCTTTACTACGTATATTATCGTAGTATGGCGCGAAAGAAAAAATATTTCGTGGTATGGAAAGTAAAAAATCAAATGTTCCAATGGAATATGGGAAAGAACCTCTTCGTGGAAAGCGATTATGTACTTATTGTAATTTTACTTGGCCGATATTCAAGTCTTGAATTCGTTATAAACATACATGTTTAACAGACAGCGAAATGAATTCAGTTAATCAGTTGCCAGTTATTTGACTTCAAACATCTGTGACTTGTAGTCGTTTCCACACAAGCATTCATAAAACCGAATAAATACTGCCACGAAGGTTCACGCGTTTCCTGTCTTCCCTCATTTCTGGCGACGTCGGCGAGTCCCCTCATCCCCTCCCCCCCTCCGCACCCGTCCAGCCGTGTGCATCGAGGGTGTGAGTAATGTGCCTGTAAATATTTTGTTGGCATATTCAAATTGACGCCGTCTACACGGCATTCACAAAGCGTTCGTAACGACCAGTTTTAACGTCTCCGCCAGGCACGCACCGACCGCACTGACGCGAGGCACGTCCGCCGCCGCGTGAGAAATCGCGACATCCGCTGTCCGAAGCTCATCTCTAGCTGTTGCTCAATAATTCTTCCCCGAGAGGATGTTATTAAGCTGAAACCTTGTCAGTGCTCAGAAGAACATCTACGACTTGTCCAATTCCATTAGAATTAATAAGGATTTTCAATTTTAAATTATTTCATTTTCAAATTAGAACTTTTAGAGTGACTGTACAATAGCTTTTTACGGCGCTTCTTTATTACAATTTATTTATTATTACAATTTATTATTTACAATAGCTATTTACGTCGTGTATTTTTGTGTTAAAAGAGTTTTGTTTATGATTTCAAGTTTGTAATAAAAATATAATTTAAATTTACAATTTATTTGCAAATCGAATTTATCGTTCGAATTCGGGCATTCAAAGTTACGTGAAAAAGGATGGATTAAAATATTTGTTTAAGCTATTGTTTCATTACAAAATTAGGTTTAATAATTATTGCCAATCAGATGAATCAAATCGTTCATGTGATTCATGCTCAAATGTGTTCAAATGATTCATGTTCATAACAGGAAAAGAATATTGTAATTCATAGCTTTTACCAACGTACTCGTAGGTACATTGAACCACTTTAAACACGGGACATTTTAAAAATTCTTTCATAATATCCTAAAGGGAACCGGCTAAAAATCATGCCAATCGTTTGGTCTTGTCGAGAGTAATCGAGTGAGCTGTTGATCACCGCTGTAAGTTTTGTAAGTCACACAAAATGCGCATTGTAGTAGTTCCAAAGAAGGAAAGTTTTTAAAGGAATTTCATTTTGAATGTAACAGCAAAAAATGAGGGGAAGAGACACGACAAATGACAACTCATTTGTCTCGACTGGTAGGGCGGAAGGGTCTAACCGTGAGTGGAGGACAGACGGATGGGGTAGATGGACGGACGCAGGCTACTCGATTTCTATATGAGGATAAGCGTTACGGGACGTCGTCATGCAAATAAACAGGATCCAGTTAGTTGTTCAACTAGACACTATTTCCGGAGTACTCAAGAAGTAAATACTAGTTACTTTTATACTACTATAGTTAACGACAGCGGATATTGCATTGATATCTGCAGATATTCTCATTTGGCTATTACTTGATATGTACAATTACTTTCTTTACACAAGAATAATAAGTTGTTATCAAATGATATTATTTTTCTTGTAGAAAGCTACCTCGAGAAAGTTGGAGGTAAAAATGTCTAGAATAAGCATTCGTTTTTCATTTCCATTCAGTGAATAGGAAATCGTCGCAATGCATAACTCGACATAACTCACTGTCATTGAAAAACCAAGGTATCTTTATTACGCCATTGAATCAGAAATGATATCTTATGTATTATATGTTTTTCTCCATCGCATTGGAATAAATTAAATCGCGATCGTGGTTCAGGTTTTGCTACATACCAGTCAATTACTACTACTGTGTAATGTGGTTGCCTTTTTCATTTCTGAGCATAGGAGATGTACGAGCCTTACGCCATCTCTTTTCTGGACAGGAAATCACAATGGTGATTTGTCGTTGTCCTCCATTTTAAGAGGAATAGGTATTAGAATTATCTTGAGAAGTGAATGGTTATGATCATAGAAGAAATCCAGTTGAAATTGTATTCGTTGTGGTATGATAAGCCAACAACATAATGAAAATGTTCACCATTCCACGGGAGTCGAACCCCGTTCAAGCACCCTGCGTCAATGAGGTCAGCTGCTTTTTTAGTGGTAATCGTACTTACGAGTAGCATGCTTCAGTTTCTCCTCAAACATTTCGTTTCCCGGCGGGCAACGTCGCCTCTTTACATGAAGCCCGTGACCTTGCGACCTCTGGAAGCAACAGCGGCGACCAACTTCTCCAGCGCGCCGCGGCGTGCTGCGCGTTTGTTTATGGTAGGGAGCCTGATCGTATAGGCCAGGGGTTTTCAACGTATCGTCCTTGGGCCAAGAGAGGCATGCGCAGTTCTTTATGGTGGGTCGCCAGCCATTGTAATATATGCTTAACATTAATTTTACTGTAATACCAATGAATTTGTCTGGGGTTTAGAATAGTAACATGATTTTCTGTTTCACATTGAATGCCGCAGTTAAAGTAGTATTTACAAAGTACCCTACAAAACAGGAAATCATGAATATGACTCAACATAATGATTAGTAAATAAGTTGATTTTGCAAACAGACAATTGAATGTAGAAGACGTGTATTATTATTTTGTTAAGGGGAAAATTGGTAAGTTTTTTTATTGATTAGCATGGAGATGTCCGTCTCAGTTTTACGAATAGAATGGTAATCTCACGACCGATTAAACATCTTTATTGCTTATTATTTCTGCATGACAAATGCATATGATTCCTGAAAAATTAATACAATGTTTTAATATTCAAAGGCCCAATTCACAGATTTCCATGTAAATCTGAAAAACATTGTACGACATTTAATGACTGAGAGTAGCTTAGTGGCACGTGAGCTTCATTGGAATTTTTAAGGCGCCCGGCACTGTCGTAAATGTTGAAGACCCCTGGCATAGGCTCTGCGCCTCGAAGATTGCGGAACCTGCCGCACGGAGAACGGGACTGCCATAATCACATTAATCGACGTGGATATCCTCGAAAGCCGCGTCGCTTCTTTGGTCCCTGGTTGATTTACGTAAATATCCTGAAGAGACTTTCAACGAAAATAGATCCGGCGAATTATTTTGGGGCCGAGACGAGCGTTTCACATATTTCTTCGCTTTTTTTCTGTTACCTAAGGAACTAGGTGCCTACTGTACATTCCAAGGGAGCTGTTTCGTCTAATGAAAATGAATGAGAAAAGATGAAAAGATAGGGGAGGAATGAGGAAGCTGTGATATCTTGCACAGGTGTTGACCTATATTTCGTAGGGATTCTGATAGGTCAGAAATGTCTCCTCATGTCAATACGAGAACTTGAGCATTGGTAATAAGAACTTCAAAATACTCTCCGGTCATGTAAAGTTAAGGAATTATCATTTGTTGTTCAAGGCCTATGTCATTTTTTGTACACTACCTGAGCAGTAAAATCTCAACTATTTGCCTATATTATTCATTTAGACCACATTTTTTTTCTAAATAGTTTCATTATCCCACATCTTCGCTTACATTTTTTAATGTTTTTGTTTAACTCTGCGTGTTATAAATCATAAATGGTTTCAACTTTTTAAACTACATACTTTCAATATTTTATTAGTTTTGTATTTACTTTTTATGTGCTCAAGCCTACCCTCCATTCATATGTTGTGTGCCAGAGGTATAGAGTTCGCTTTTAACTATTGTATTAATGCAAAATTCGTAAAGAAGGTTTTTAAAAGTTGAAATACAGAGAAATAATCTGACAATTCGTAAGTTCAAACACTGTCACAATATTTACAGCACTGTTATTTGCGACAATGTCAGGAAAAAAGCCGTTAGAGTGTCATTTTCCTATTCAGAAAGGAAGATCTTAGAAGACTGTAGGTCAACAATAAACACACATGTTATAGCTGAAAGAGGGCGTTTTAAAGTATGTGTTTGGAAATGGGGAAGGAAGGGGAGAGGATTTTTTTTTTATTTCCCTTCACAGTACCCCTGAAGAGGCAGGATTTATTTTCTCAATTAATATAAAAATGTGAACTGCTGCCTTAGGGCTTAAGCAGCTGAGAGGGAGGGATTTTCTTAATGATTAACTAAAATAAAATAAAACTAACTTCGTTTGAGCTTAAATCTAATTTATTAGTTATTAACATAGCACTTTGACATACCTAACATTAGAAAAGTATTACTATTATTATTATTATTATTATTATTATTATTATTATTATAATTATTATTTTCTTAATCTTTATTATTTTCTTAATTATTATTTTCTTAATTTTTGTTTTGGCTCCGACTTGGGAAATTTTTCTTTTTGTTTATTTTCATTCACGCATCATTCATTCCTGTTTCATTATATAAGAACCATTCATTCTACACATTCTCAGTCACCGCACTACACTAGTCGCCACGGCACTGACTTGACTCAAAGGGAAGGAGATGTAAGAGCAGCATTCGCTGTCGTCACCGCCCCCTCTGCGTATCAGCGAGTGAAGTCAGTACTGGGGCGATGAGAAAAAAGACCTACGGCAGTGGGAGTGATTGTTCTGAATGCATATTTATTATATAATATGAAAAATATGAACGTTGCATGTATGAAGAGCAAGGAAGATTCTAAACTAGTTACTAAAAACAACATCGAACAATCCTTAGCATTAAGGAAGAAAATAAGTACTTGAAATTAATTATGCCAAAGAGAATATCGTTTAATTTCTCAATTAGATTTAAGCTAGAATTAAGTTTATTTCAGCTAACGTGTTTATGGTAAAATCCTCCCTCTAGGCACTTAAGCCGAAAAGCAGTAGCATTAAGAATTAAGTTTCTTAAGGTACTGCGGTGCTCACAGTTACTGAGAAGGGGTAATTTTGGACTGAGGTGCACTGTTGATGCCGTAACGCCGCCTAGTAAAATGCCAACCAGTTTTGTACAACAAGGGCACATATTTTATTACATAACTGCACATCCAAATCACTCAGTCAGGCAACTGTTCAATCTAATCTTTCCCTTTTTCATACAAACACGTTCATTCCAAGTACGCTTAGGTTTTTGTGAGTTGTAAATACGTTCTTTGTCAGTATAATTACTTAAGCAGTAAGGGAAACAAATATAAGTGTGCACATTAATACACTCCCACATCCACAGGGATACAGTGAAAAAGAAATAGAAAATATCGCCTTCGGACGATTCGACCCAACGTCATCGCGAAGCCCATCTGCCAAGCCTCCCAATGGGTCTGAGCACAACGGACACTTTGAGTCAAGTCAGTGCCTTGGCAAACAGAAGTTTAGTACAGTGTAGTGTAGTGCAGTGGGTGTGAATGAGTAAAATGAATGGTTATGTATATATTGAAACAAGAATGAACGATATATAAATGAAAATAAGCAAATAATATATATATTATTTTTATTATTATTTTTTATTTTTATTATTATTTTTTATTATTTTATTATTTTTATATTTTTATTTTTATTTTCAAATATTTTTATTTTTCTTAAAACTATTTTCTAAATTAATTTTTCGTTTTCTATTTTCGTAGTTGCTTCTTTTTTTTAATCCTAGGGCTCAAGAAAATGGGCGCAGATAATTATCTTTCCCCACACGTCATATACAGTTTTTACTATTTTTTGACAAATAAAATAAATAAAGAAAGAAAGAAATTTATCAAGACAGTGCCAAAGCAACACTTTACTTAGGTTTAAGAAAAAATAATAAAAAGTTTCGTTTAAGTTAGGTATGCCAGAGTGCTTCGTTAGTAAGTAGTATATTAGATTTAAGCTACAATGAAGTTAGTTTAGTTAATCGCTAAGAAAATCCCTCCTTCTGAGCTACTTAAGCCGCAAGGCAGCAGCATACTACCTACCCATTGAGATAAAGAAATTCCTGCCTCCTCAGGGGAGGCGAAGGGGAAATAATCACCGCAAAGCGACTTGGCCTCTCCGGAGGAATCCCGTTCCTCTGGCGACGGAGCGACGATCTTGATGAATATGTGAGCCGCGCTACCCCAGTTGCATTGTCCCCGCCGCCGCGCCGCTCCTCCTGACCTCGTGACGCACGTTCTCCGGGATTCGTGCGAATTTTGCGGCGTCTGATGTATCCGCAAGTGTGTCAGGAGGGGATCCTTTCACCTTACTCCCCCGCCGCGCGCGCGGTTGGGAGGATACGGCGGCATTTCCACGGCGCGGGGCCCATCCAGTGAAGTGCAGGGGGTGTGGATGAGTAGGATGAATGATTATGTATATAATGAAATTGAAACTTTCAATTTCAATTTCTAAAAAAAAATTACTTAGGGTTAAGATAAATAAAATAATAAAACTTTTTCTGTTAAGTTAGGTATGCCAAAGTGCTACATTAGTTGTTAGAAAATTAGATTTAAGCTAAAATTAAGTTAGTTTTAGTTAATTTTAGTTAGATAAACAAAAATCTCTCCCTCTCAGCTGCTTAAGTCGCAAGGCAGCAGTTAACTGTATAGAAATTAAGACAATAAATTCTCGCCTCCTCAGGGGTATTGTGGAGGGGAAAACATAAAAAATATATATAATGAAACAAGAATGAAAGACGCGTGAATGGAAATAAATTAAAAGAACATTTTACGAAGTATCAAGCAAACTTTTACTTAGGGTTAAGAAAAATAAAATAATAAAAATTTTCGTTTACGTTATGTGTGCCAAAGTAACTAGAAAATTAGATTAGTACTAGTTACTAACGTAGCACTTTGGCATACGTAACTTAAACGAAAATTTATATTTTTTATTTTTCTTAGCCCCTAAGTAAAGTTTTGCTTTGACACTGTCTTGGTAATTTTGTTTTAATTTCTTTATTTTCATTACCGCATCATTTATTCTTGTTTCATTATATACATAAACATTCACTCTACTCACTCACACCCACTGCACTTCACGGCGCCGTGATTATCATACGGACCTCGTGCGCAGAGCAATTCCCTTGCTACCTGTGTGAGCAAGCGGATGCAAGCGGTCACGGGGTGAGGTCCGTTAAGTTAGCGTGACAATGTTTTCAAAGTTCTACAAATTTATCGTCGGTCTCTTTTTGTTGCTTATTGAATATCTCAAAAGAATATTCGTGGCTTTAAAAGTATTATACGTAAATGCAAAATTTTGCATTTAGTCAGAATTGAACTTCAAATTGAGAAAGCTTTTGCATGTCTCTTAATAGCTTCAGAGCAACAATTTATTTGGAGCAATTAATTAGCAACAAAAAGCGACAATTTTGCATGTAATTATTTTTTAATTATCTCTGTAATATTTTGCTTTATTGTAATCGTTGGGATAATTTGACATCAAGTTAGCATAAATTAGATATCAGTTTTAGATGAAGTGCGACAATATTTTCGTAACAAATTAATAATAAACCGACAATTTTTTGTTTAATTTCGAGTATTTTTGAAAACTTTACGGACCTCGCAATGTGTGATCTTTGGCATTTCTAATTTGAACTTACAAAAAAAATGACAGTAAGAGATTGGTAATATTTATTTTGAAGTGGCCATCATATTTCTCTTTTCTTTTTGATTCATACAAGATTTATGCTGAATTTTCATTACATACATAAGCATTGCAGTTCATTCATCCTAATCTCACTCACTGCCCTAAACTATAATTTTGCTTCCAGTTGGCTATGGCACCTAAATAACACGAAGTATGTCCGTAAAGTTATCATAGCAAAGTTTTCAAAAAATATTGAAATTAAACTAAAAAAAATTGTCACTTTTTTGTTGCTAATTTGTTACGCAAAAACCAAATTTGTCGCTCTCCATTTGACCCTATTATTAAACATTCCCCTATCTTAACAACAAATTAGCACCGGAATGACCAGAAAACCAAGAAATTACAGAGGTAAATAAAAAATAATTACATGGGAATTTGTCACTTTTGTGTTGCTCAGTAGTTCCCAAAAAAGAAATTTTGTTCCTCTTGATATAATACCAGAAATGCAATTTTCTACAAACGTGATGTTAATATATGAATGTTTAATAATAGAGTCGAATGAAGAGCGACAAATATATTTTTTGCGTAACAAATTAGCGACAAATTTTGAGTCTATTTTCAATTTTTTTAAAACTTTGATATGCTACCTTTACGGACCTGCGCTGAGGCCCCCTTGGGGAGCGTAGATCTGTTTAAAAATGCGTTTTGAGCTTTTGCGTACGTTGGAATTCTACTCGTACTTGAAAACTTATAATAGCCTCTTGTTTTTGTCTCTTAATGTGTATCGCTTAAGATTTTATAGGATGTTGCAATGCGTATCCTAACGTAACTTCAAAGAGCTAAGCCGTTTCTAAATAGAAAACATTTATTATTTATTAAATACACGGTGCGTTTTTGATACATTGCTTCTAATAAAGCATAATCGTAATTTTATGAAAGGTACTTACGGTTAAAGATCTCCTTCAAGTATATTGTAAGTACAAATTTTCTAATGAATCCTAATTGCTGAAGCACCGCTTTATACCCCTCTTAGTTCACCGTGATACAAAAGTAATCAGTAATTTGTTGAGGTCAAATTGCATTTATATCTACAGAACCGTTGGATTTTAAAGATCAACAAAATATGATAGTGACCTCAGTAACTTACTTTGCCACGGTTGGAGTGAACTTCCATTAATGACTTCCTCCAACCTCAGCCGAAGTAAACCTGTTGCGGACTCACGCACTTAAAAAGCAACCTTTATCAGCCTCGTACGGCTTCTCGTTCTTTCGCGATTGATGAGAGAGAACTACCACAGCTAACCCTCCAGCGCGTCATTTGCCTTACTTCATTTGAGAACCGCACGTAACCGAGGCTTTTACTTCTCCATAATTCACATTAATGATGCAGATATCGATCGGGAGACAACTTAGCGTAGCACACAGTGTGTAAATACCTCGAAGTGAAACAGATATCCATATGAGAAACGTAACGATGCCGATACTTGTCAATGATACGTCAGGTTATTACTACCGAATAAAAGAATTCAGTGTACGTGACCGGTACGAACTTAACAGAGGCAGCAGTAAGCACGTATCATTGCCTCGAGTTCAGCGTTGCCCAGCATCGCCAGTTAAAAGCCTATGATCTCTGATCGTTAGGAAGACCAGAAGGATGCAAGATACCTTGGTTCGGCCGTAACTAAATTGACCGTTTGCCATAGCCGCAAAACGAGATACAGCGATAGGACACGGCAGTCATATTTCCCTCCGCTCCAAGACCCCGTTTCTACCTCTTGCGGGCGGGTCGTTACCGGCAAACGGAAAGTCCCACACAGCCGGGTCAGGTACCACCCACCCCCACCCCGCCTCCTCCGGGCCAGGCTCCGCCCGGGAGCATCCGCAACATTTGGCGATGGGGTGAACGGTAGGTAATCTTACTCCCTGGGGTTCCTTTCTTCGCACACCGCCACACCTACCGCCGTCCGTCTGGCGCCCAGATGTGGCGGCGGCGGTGGCTGCGGCGGCGGCAGGGTTTTGTCTTCGTGCATTCTTTCGCACGGTCTGTTGCTTGCCCGGTGGCAGCGGTGCGTCTTCTGATATTGCAGCAAGATGGATGGCGGGCTCGCGAGCGGCAGAAGATGGACATGCTACGCGGTGCATGTGGTTGCATTTTTTACTCTTCTCCTGTAATCCTGAGAAGGAAGTGGTTTGGTTTATTCCTTCGCTTTCAGAACTTCGTATTTCTGATCACCAGCAAGCTCATAAAAGGGCATTCAGGGTAATTAAAACACATTCTCCCATTTTAAATAATTCAAATCAATATTCATTGAGTGCCAATGTGACTCCGTGTTTTCTCACATACTTCTGAAGGGGAGTGGGAATGAATGAGCTAAATGAATGGTTATGTAATCTCGTATGAGTGGTGCGTAAATATAAGAACAAAGAAAAGAAATTAACTCGTTCAGGAAAGAAAACATTTCCTAGTATTACGAGAAATAGTAGAATCTTCAAGTTAGGCATGACAAGAGTATCTCTTAATTGTTCAATTTGGTTAAGCTGAAATTAAGTTAGTATTAGTTAGCTATTAAGAAAAGTTCTCTCTCTAGCGTAAGACAGTGGCTAAATCTGTACTCCCTTGCATAAAATAAATTACAACCTCCACAGGGGTAGTGTAGAGGGAAAAAATTCTTAGGATATCAAGGGAACGTCATCATTTGCACCTTGCTTAAATTTAAACAAAATTATAACTCTTATTACAACTCAGTATTTCATCTCAAAAAAAGTCTAAAAAATGAAAACGTATTATCACGAAATACACTTCATAGTCGTTTCAAAGTAGCGTTAATAAAGTTTCTTTTAATGATGCTATAAAAATGACATTATTTCTTATATTTAATGATTACAAAATTTTTTTATTCTTATAATTAACTAGCCATGATTTTGTTGTGTGCGATTATATTATAATTATCAATTAATTTTTAGGTAATGAATTTTCTTAGACACAATTTCAGAGAGGGTTCGTCGATCCGCCCTTTTTTTCTTTCAACTCATTCATTACTATGTTCTGTTCTGTACCTATTTCGCTTTGTACTTTATTAAAAAATACAATAGAAGAAGGAAACATTTATTATTTGATTTTTGTTATGTTTAAAACATTAGATACTTGATTTATTTTGGGTCATGATAAAAGAGACAAAACGTACGTTGATAGTATAAAGTGAGAGTTAAAATAAGTTTAAAAAGGAATAATTGACCAGTAATGCAAAATGCAGCTTCTTTTATTATAAAATATTGAAATCCTTGCAATAAAAGCAAACGCATGACTTCCAAGTCGAGTAGCATCTTGCTTTCGGAACTGCCACTCGAAACTCTGGCAAACAATAAATTTCTGAAGAAATTTGACCCGCAAGTACTTGTCATAGATGAATATTTCGTGGATATAAGTATTGGTGATATTTTAATGATGTTAAATATTAAAATATTTAAATTGTATTTAACTATCGAATATTATTTTATTTTTTAAATTCATTCAGTTCAGTTTATTCTTTTCTGGGATGTGTGGTTTTAGGCCAAAGATAATAAATTTACTTCAGTGTCAAACGTCTGTATCGTATTGTTAATATTGTGAATGATTGGGATGAACTGTTTATAATGTTTGATACTGTAAAACATAAATAATTACTCGATGTGAAAATTCATGTTCAATTTCAAGGTGACTGCAATCCGTAAATTCCTTATTTCATGCTGTGCCAGGATAAGTTAAGTGAAGCGACCGCCGTTCATCAGACAGCGTGAAAAGACCGAAAGCTGGGCGACTGGATGTCATGGGAAGAGGACAACGAAGTTACAACAGATAACGAGATTATTAACGCCGCTAAAACTCTTTCCGAGACCAGGTCGGGGCGTTTGCTCAACGCCGACCTTTCACTTTCTGTGACAGCGAGACGTTTTACTTCGGTTACCGCTGTTTACTGACTTTTTTGACCTTAGAAAGGGTTTTGATATTCCGATTTGGAAATATTCTTTCTCCATCCCACCGTTGCAAACTGTCATTATGTTCGTGATTGTGTAAGTGGGACGGAATGATTCATTTTCATTACTTGTTCCAGATGCGCATAATGCAATTAAAACACGAATTGTACCCTGAAAACGGAATAATAAAGCTATTATTACAGGAGTTTACCATTTAAATAGCAATAAAAAAGAAAGGGACGATTACATTTTTTGTTGAAATTGTGTCACAATTCTTGAATAAGGAAAACAACTGCACTTGATAGTATTCGGTAGTGATAGTTAGTGAAAGATGACTAAAGGGTTATTTATTCATGAGAGTTGGCAAAGTATCCCCATAATAATGAAGTTTACTTATTTACAATTAGAAGGCAACTTAGAAACTTTTTTGTGCATTCTAATGTTGCGATTTTGAGAGTATAAATGAAATACGTAGATACGTTGTTACAGATTCTTCTGTAGGCGTAAGGCGCTATCTTTGAATTTAAATTAAGCATTCATATTAAAAAAAAACATGAAACATTCATATTGAAATATGGATATTTCCTTTTATTCTTAGTTCACAGCTGATTTGTTTGAATGACCTGAAGAACCGGCCACCTGCCAATTGCAATTATTCCTCACATTATCTCAAACATTTTGCCGCTTAGGTATTTCACCTCACTTGGGTTTTCTCTGTCTGCTTTGAGATTAAGCTCCCGATATCTCCAGAACAAACTATCGCCCTTTTCTCTCTTTGCACTGGGAACAGCGAGCTCTAGAGATGTGTCCTTGATAGTTCGGCTAGCGAGACAACTTCTTCTCCGAAATGGATTTTGTCAGTTGTTTTCATCTTTCCAGAAACCTCCTCCCCCCGTAAAGCAGCAAAGGTAAGCGCCCTTTTACTCACCACTCGAAAACATCTGTCCTTGTATTCGCCCTACCTGCCGCCCGGGCCGAAGAAGGGACGCGCCCCGACGCAGGAAGGCGCCGCCAGATGGACGCCCGCCCGCCCAAGGGCGCGAAGGGCGAGTGCGGAGTTCCCTTATCCCCGAGAATCTGGCTTGCGCACGTCCTATCGGAAGGGCATCTGCACCGGGAGGCGTGGCGAGTACCACACGTGGCTCCAACGGGGCTCGTCTTCGCCCGGCCCGCGCCCGCGCCCGCGCCCGCCGCTACCTGCGCCTCCCGCGTGCTGGGCGGCGAGTTGGGGCTTGGGCGCCGGGGAATCCCCCGGCGAGGGAGGTGACGACCATGTGACGCGCTAGCGCCCTCAACGGGACTCGCGGCGGAGCGGCTTTCCTGGAACTAACTCGGTGCAAGATTTAACTTGTCCCCTCCTCAGTACTCCTACGGATCATACAAAGTGAAGATAATCAAGCAAAAGTAAAACTACTACAACTAAAATTTATCATCATTAGAAATTCCTCACTGCCATAAAA
The DNA here is from genome assembly GCA_031308135.1 of Acheta domesticus. Lineage (NCBI taxonomy): Eukaryota > Metazoa > Arthropoda > Insecta > Orthoptera > Gryllidae > Acheta > Acheta domesticus. The sequence goes on along the minus strand of JAHLJT010009355.1, from coordinate 26,590,238 downwards.
CACAGCCATAATAATATATAAAACCATCTTAAGACCCCTCCTTTTATACGCATGTCCCATCTCGATTAACGCCTCCAAAACAAATATCCACAAAATACAAATTTTCCAAAACCAGTAACTAAGAATAATCACTAACGCCCCTTGGTTTGTCACCAACAACCAATTTCACAAAGAATTATCCATAGAGCCTATAGCTAACCACATTAATTACTTCGCCTCTAACTTTTACTTCACTATACCACAATTGATACATTTTAGATATGATATTTTAATAACAACCTTATCTAGGTAAACCTCAACACACAATTGTACTTTGTACTTATGCTGTATGTTCTTATTTGAAGATGTTCGCAATTGTTTTCATAATATTCTGTTTTTCCAGACATAATACCTCAAGAAGCGACCAAATATTGGGCCGCGAAACGTAATGGGTTTCAAAGTTTTGTCAAGATTATATGTGTTATTTTTATCAAGATTAAGTGTTTCCTCTATTTATTTTTAAATATCCCCACTTCCCATCATGTTCCATCTGTTGGTTTTAACCAATTGTCCCTAAAATTCCATACAATATATTACTAAAAAAGTGATTGTCTATAATTATAAGGATACCGAAAATTTAAACAGAATTAATAGACAATCGAAGTGTGATCCAGTTTCTGATTAATACTGAGATTATTTACAAGTCCGTCATTCTACCCGAAGAATATTTTCTTATAAAATATCTTGTATATCCTTTCACTGTGTAAGAAGAATATTAGTAAAAAAGCAGTTGAATTTTGTGAATACTTTCTTGAATTAATGTCTGGTTGAAAAGGTAGCTAATTAAAAACATAACTTCCGTCTAATATATTTTTGTCATTAAGCGCTGATCATAATATCTTCTGCGTGTACGTCTTCTAATGATGGATTGTAGGTGTCTAACTTCTCTGAAAAAGTAATGTTTATGGCCCTGTCATTGGTGAAAGAGTACGTAAAGAGAAATGTATTTAAATCCTCACGATTATCTTATTTTCAACTGTTAAAAGTCGTGTGCAAAGACCAGTGAGAACAAACAGAACATTCTCTTCAGACCTTTCTTGTATTCATTCTAACGAGCAGCCTTCCAGGAGAGAAATACCCAAGACTGATTGTGCGGGATTAAGTTAATTGATTCGTTTCCCCCAAACCATGAACTGAAGGCATCTGACCGTAAAGCTATAAATGGCCTGTGGTTCCGCATTGAAGTACTTTCTCTGAGCAGATGTTTTTCTTTTGGGAGCTTCCCGGGCCATTTTCCTTGTGCGCGTAGCTTTTCTCATATTTCGTGTTATGATTGTAGTTAATTTTGGTGTTTAACAGACAAAAGGAATGTTACATAGAATTTATATTGTATTTTCAAAGACTGTCAGGCACTACAATGGTTCTACAAGTACAATTTTGTTTGCAGAAAAAATTGCTTGGCAGTTTATTCTGAACTCGTATTTCGAGTTGAGGATGCTTTGTCTTTGTGGTGGCGAATTACCAATTGTAATTCCAATTCTTGAATTTAGAAAGGCCCATGAAATAAAATAAGTTCTAATAGAAGAAAAAATTCGTTAACGGGATGCACAGGTGAAGCACGATTGGCGCAGCAATCAAACTTAAGCGAACCATTCCAGTTTACCACCGATAACTGGAGATGAAAGTTTCCAGCCGCTATAATAACAGACATTACAGAGAAGATTCAACTTTGTGCTACCGACTACACTGCCTCGTATATCTTGTAGCACAGGCTTTTTTTCTCGCTTTTTACCGATAACACAAAAAGATTTCATTTGTTTAGTAATTATCTACCATTCCATTTGATATCTACTAACCTTTTATCGTTCAATTATGGTTATGTGCTCTGCAAGGTTTTGTAATATTTTCATTAGGGATCCAATCACACAGAATGTCTCCTTTCACTAGTTCTGTACTCTCATCACAATGCTTGTACCCTGATCCATACGATGAGGAAATGGAGAAACATTTCAGTTATATCACTCATAGGTATTTTTAAACAATTCGTTTTATGGGTAGTAATAGTTCTTGCATTCTTCAGGGCAAAATTACAAAATAAACAATGACGTTAACTATATTTGAATCAGTATTTATTTTTAAAAATATTTAAGAATTCTTAAAACAAAATGCATTGCTTCTAAAGAGTGTAATTTCTGGTGATCATCCGGAGCTTATGATCAAAGCTTATAAACGGCTAACCTCTTGATTCAAAATAGTATCTTTATCATTAAGTGATCGTTTTTGAAATGTAAACGAATTTCAAAAGTATTCTGTCAACTATTATATGTAAATTATTTGTGACTATTGATGAGTTTTACGGATTACTCTGCATTGATAATAATACGGCGATTTTTCGTTATTTTAATTCATCTTTAAATAAATAATTTCGCTTCGTTATTTTTACAAGAAATTTAGAACGGTTTTCATTATACTTTTTTTACAGTATTATAAACTTTTATTCGGTGAAATATCGAGTTTTAAATGCCAACATTAACAGCTTCTTTTATTTGTCTACGTACTACTTCATCGCCAATTTTTATGAACTTTTGTTGCAACCTGTTTATATCTCATCATTGAGTCCACCTGGCAGACGCTTCTGAGAAATACTTTCACTTTCCCATCCTGGCCCAGGTGCAGTGTGCAGTGGGCACGGCGAACGCGGTTATCTTCGCTCAGTTGGCTGCGCAGGAAACCAATTCCGGCGAGTCGCGGGAGCACGCGGCAGGGCGCGAAGCGGAGGCGGAGGCAGGCACAGCCCCCGCGGCACTCGACGCGACGCGACGCGACGCCTCGCAAGGGGCCTTGGAAGCGGAATGCGCATCCCTTCCCACGCTCACAGAAATCATGATTGATTGATTAGTGATTCCGGGTGCGTCAACTGCTAAGGTCATTAGTACCGTGAGTGCAATGCATGATTTTTCCTGGGGAGGTGGCTGTTATCTTTTTTTTTCTTTCTTTTCCCCTCCACAGTACCCCTGAGGAGGCGGGAGTTTATTTTCCTTAAATTCTATACAGTAGGCTGCTGCCTTGCGGCTTAAGCAGCTGAGAGGGAGAGATTTTTGTTTATCTAACTAAAATTAACTAAAACCAACTTAATTTTAGCTTAAATCTAATGGCTGTTATCTTTAATTGTACAATACTTATTATTATTAGTCTATACAATCCCATGTAGGGCTAAGGCCTCCTGATTTCTCAGGGAGGATTTGTGTTGTCCGCTACTTGTGAACTTGTACATAGCTGGTTCGCTGTCTGGTTTTACACCAAGTACAGACAGAGTACAAGTACAGACAGAGAATACGAACTGGAGAAAGCTTTATCTAACATTAAATATGACGTAATTGGTTTGTGTGAAATAAGATTAGGACAACACATAATTGAAAAACAAAATGGAGATATTTTCTCATATATCGGCACAACCAAAGAACAAAGAGGAACAGGGTTCCTTATCAATAAAAAATTGAAGAAATAATAGGAATAAACGAAAGAATTGGCACCCTTTCACTAAATATCGGAAAAAGAACAATTGTACAATACTAATTACTACCAAATCACCTTTTAGATCATCAATATATGATGTAAATTATTTCATATGCAAATAATAATCTCCACGAAACTCTCCTCGGACCAACCAATCCAACATTAGAAAACCTAAACACCCCTTTCATGACCTCAAGAACAACAAAATGCAATTCAATTAACCCCAAACATTTCACGGTAGATGACGCCGGCCCACCTGTCGGCTAGCAAAGTTTTTCCCTACTAGGTACCTCCCACCTGGTGGCACCGCCCCTGTCGGGACTACCTCTAAGCTCCCGACTGGTCTTTCGGCGTGTGTGGTAGTGTAGAGTATGTAAGTGTGTGTAAGTAAGGGGTGAGGAGAGGGCAAGGAAGAGAAGGAAAGATAGGTATGGGCGAACTCCGGAGAAAGGACTCAGATACAAAGCTAGGTAGTCAAAAAGAAATGGTCGAACTGCGAAGAAATAGGGGATTAGAGTCCATCAGGGAAACTCCGTAGAAAGCTCGCAGATACAAAGCCAGATAGTAAAGGGGAATTGGTCAAACTGCCCAGAAATAAGAGATATCAGGGAAAATTACGATGTCTACACAGGGAAACAGGAAACCAATACTATTTCATATTTCTTTATAAAATGACCATTTACATCATAATTTAATGAATACTTCTTCAGCATAAGTCCATTAGCATTACCCAAGAGGTACCACGAGGAGGTTGACGCACAAAGTCTCCCATAAGTTTTTATTTTTTTAGCTCAATTAGCAAGTATTAATTTCTTAATAAATACACTTCTTTATTGCTCTCTGATTAGTATGTTTTGATTCCTATTTACTCGATTCCTATTTACCTATTTACGCAGATATATGGATTTGATGCAAACGTTATACCAATATCTCAGATAATTCAGGAGTTGATAATGACTGCTTTGCCAATTAAAATAATGCTACTCTCAAAGTACATTTATTTATTTATTTATTAACTGTGGGCGCTTTACACTAACAAAATTGAGACAATACTCATTTTCATTTCATATATTTGAAATATTTGCATGGTTTTATTTTATTAGGACATAACTTAAGAGGGGATTTGAAAATTAAATCAGGGATTCAAAAAACTATATGAAATCTCTGTAAATAAAACAATTACATCTGTAAATATGAGTTTTATTCAAGAACGTGATTTATATTTGATATTAATGTGATCCCGAGCAACGTACATCTGCTAGTATTCTATAATTTCCGATAATTTGAAAGTTGAGGTTTCAAATCAAGTCATGTAAATGCACTGAGTAAATTATGCTTCTTCCTAAACTGATAGGAAGCGCTTGCGGAGTCCGAACCATTTACCTGGTAAGGGAATTATTTTCTGTGCAGTTCGGATTTCGAAAAGTGAAAGGATGAGGCGGAGTCCGGACCGTTTACCTGAAGAAGAGGATTATTTTCTGCGGAGTTAGACCATTCCCGGAAATATTTCTTGCGGTCCGTGGCCCGTTTGTTAGGGTACTCGCTCCGGCATTGGCCTGCTATTGATCGGAGAAACCACGGAAAACTATCGATCAGAGCAGCTCGCTGCTAGAATTCTCCTCCAGTCAGCGACTGAACTCGACCCAGCTATCTAGCTAGTGCCGAAAATCCTGCCACCGTCGGAACCCAAACCTAGGGTCAGAGGCACTGCAGTGACATCAGTTGTTGCCCTGAGCAACCTCTTCTGTTTAAAAATCATGATCTCACTCTCTTTTTTTTAAGGGTTTCCAATTGATTTGAATTTTCACATTATTCCATTAGATATGTTTTGTCTTCGCGTTGGAGTTCATGTTCGTAGAGCAACGTCTTCCCGGCTTACTAGAAACGTTTGCAGCGATTTCACTTTCATTCAAATTATTACAAATAAATACATTTCAGAACTACAATTAATAAATACATTAAAACGTAATAAATACATTTATATAAATAATTTAAAAATTATTTACTACATTTTTGCATTGCTTTGTTGCTTAATTACATAACTAATGTACTAAAGAAAGTATGTCTTTCTTCATTGTATGTTGAAAAGTTTCAATTTTGACTTTTTAACCCAACGATAGTAATTATATTTTATTAAAACAAGAATTTATAGTAGTACGATAGTAATTGCTGAGGTTTCAAAGCTTTGAATGGAGAAATATGAGCTCCCTTCCTATCTTCATTCTAATTGACCGAAGGAAATTAGAGGGGTTGACATCTATTTCGGGACACAAATATATACAGCATGGGGTAGAAAAGTTGTAGGAAAATATTAGTGAGGAATTTGTTACATGTAACGACCTTCACGTATCGTAAATGTTGTATAATCAATTCCTGGTCAAATAGTTGCAAATATTAGTTTTAAATATTTAAAGTAGGGGCTTCATGTAGAAGTGAAGAACCTGAAAGTTACTTGATCAAATAAACACAATTTTGAGGTACTTTTGAAATTACATTTAGCAACCTGACTTCTTTTTTTTTCCTAAGCCACTTTTACCATTCAGCGGAGTGTACGACTCACGCAGTTAGAATGATGCGGCGTCTTTTTCCTGCCTGGATTCAATGTCCCGTGCCGAATGCGGCAATTCGCAACTCCGTGCGTGCCGGTAAGTCGGCGCCTGTGTTTGGGAGGGTGACACGGGCGGTTGGAGAGACTGAAGCATAGAGTAAAGATGTAGAGTCCTTAGTCTATGACTGCAGGCTCTCGTGCGTGGATGACGGGCGGCGGCGGGGAAAGGCGGGAAGAGGAGACCCACCCCATGTGTGTGTGAACGAACAAAAATATCCATGTATCAGCAGCAAAGTCTGCCCAGACGCTGCAGAACTTCGTTTTCCGCCTAAACGCTGCAAGTTAGCTCTGAAGATGATAGCCAAGCTATCGAAAAGATCTTTAGCCTTAAAATAAATATTTTGATACCAGACAACATCCGTCTTTCATTCATTATTGACAAAAGGTATCTACATCACCAACAGTATATAGTACTAGTTATACTAGTAATAAGTTAGTTAACAAGCTGCCCCTTTCTTTGCCGCATAAGCCATTGAGCTGCAGCGCATGTACCCCCTGCAATGACAATAAACGACAGCCTCCCCAGGACTACTGGCGGTGGGAAAGTTAAAAAAAAGGACACCCACCCGAAAAAAGGGCTGTAATTGGTGTAAGCGTGGTGAAGGAGGACGGGCGACTGGACGAGTGGGCGAGAGGCCGACCGAATGTGTGAGTGACAAGGTGAATGGGCGAGAAGCGGCACGTGTGGGCGGGTGGGTGGTTGGAGAAGTGGGAGGGTGGGTAGAGGAGAGGGCGGGTGGGTAGAGGAGTGAGCGGGTGATTGGGCGAGTGAGCGGGTGGTTTGGCGAATGGGCTGGTGGATGGGCGATTGGGCTAGTGGTTGAAGTGGGCAAGTGGTGGGCGGGTGGTTGGAGGAGTGAGAGTGTGGTTAGATTAGTGAGAGGGTGATTGGAGGAGTGGGCGGGTGGTTGAAGAAGTGAGCGGGAGATTGCGCGAGTGGGCGGGTAGCTGGGCTAGTGAGCGGGGGCGCGGATGTTTGGAGGAGGGGGAGGGTGGGTGGTGGAGTGAGCGGGTGATTGGGCGAGAGAGTGGGTGGTTTGGCGAGTGAGTGAGTGGGTGAGTGAGGGAGTGGTTGGAGTGGGCAAGTGGTGGGCGGATGGTAGGACGAGTGCGAGTGTGGTTAGAGGAGGGGGAGAGTGGTTGGAGAAGTGGGTGGATGGTTAGAAGAGAGGCCGGGTGGTTGGGCGAGTGGGTGGTGGAGTGGTTGGAGTGGGCAAGTGGTGGGCGGGTGGTAGGAGGAGTGCGAGTGTGGTTAGAGGAGTGGGAGGGTGATTGGAGAAGTGGGAGAGTGGTTGGAGGAGTGGGCGGGTGGTTGAAGGAATGAGTGGGTGGTTGGAAAAGTGGGAGGGTGGTTAGAAGAGAGGCCGTATGGTTGGAGAAGTGAGCGGGTGGTTGGGCGAGTGAGCAGGTGGGCGGGCAAGTACGCAAGCGGCCGGGCGAGTGGTCGGGTTGTTGAGCGAACATGCGAGCGGCTGAGCGAGTGGCTGGGTGAGTGGGCGGGCGGTCAGACGTGTAGGCGGGCGGCTGGGTGAGTGGGTCTGCGGCAGGACGGGTGGGCGAATGAATGGTCAAGTGGCTCGGGCGGGCGAGAAGGTGGGCAGATGAGCGGATGGGTGGGCGTCCAACCCGGAGTACCCGCGTCAGGCTACAATACGCGATGGGAGCTGTGTAAATAGCATTACACGCTCATTGGTTCCGTTCGTTGTGCGATTTTCGGGTCCCAGCCTTTTACCAACGCCCGACTGAGTGTTTTTCTTTGGTGGGGACGTCAGAAAAATGAAGTGAAATGGAGCTTGTTGAATGGATATCGTGTTAATGTACGAATATCTCCCTACAATGAGGGTTAATGAATGTGATCCCCAATATTTTACTTGTAGATGCACCCCATTATACAGAGGAATTGCAATGTGAAACGGCGCGATTGTGAAGAGCACAACAAATTGAAATAAATGGAGTGGAGCGAATTTAGAAAGCTGAATTACTTTCTGGTTATAGTGAAATTTACATTGAGTGTTCGTGGTAGTATTAAAGGATTCCAATTCTAGCGACTCTTTTCAAATAGTTTATAAAAATTCGTTCACAGAAACACTACATTTTTAAAGAAGACAATTACATCATTAAAATGTAAAATCTTTCAATGATAAAATGATAATTTCTTTCAGAAAGATGACTAAACGGTAATCCATATTTCGATGCGAAATGCATTTGGATTTGCAATATTCCAATTGGGGAGAATTACGAATTATACTTAACCATAGGCTGATTTCAAGAAGTGTGATGCAGTTTTTAGAAAGTTTAGTGGATGGGTGAGAAGATGCAGCTATACAACGGTCGCTCTGACGTGAAGTGTGGGTAAAGAGCGCTGTCTTCTCGGAAATCGCTTCCCAGCCAATCCCCGTTTACTTTTCTTTGTCTGACAAGGCATAACCCGACTGCCTCCCCTTTTCTTGTTGTTTCTCGTGTTTCGTGTCTTGTTCTCGTGTTTCGGAAGAAGGAAACATTTGTGTTAAGTTTGCATTCGTAAGTGTCCAAATAGATGTTCTCGCATCAGTCCAGAGAAAATGTGGAAGACAGGTGAATGTGGCAGAATCATCGAAATTGTATACGTTAAGTCAGCGAATTAAGAACATGCTCGTGATAGCCGGTTTTAAGTTTTGTTTCCCCAAACATTTAAGTGCTGGTTTTCAACTTTGGCAGTGCCCAAAAGAACAAGCAAATGTTTCTTGAAAGGAGACAGAAATGGATAAATTATAATAGATCAAATCGATCAACGTGCTTCTAAGCAGAACCCTGTGAACATTGAAACCAATACCTATACTAAGGGATAAAACAAGAGTAGGACTATACGTTTTTGGCGTGGTAGGTGACAGGGGCGGATGCTGCCGATCATTTGGAGGGGGGGCATCATAGTGTTTTGCTAAATAATAAACTTATATTATTATATTATGCATCATTTTCGTAGTGTATATATGATACTCTACAATATTATTATATATAAAGTTTCGTAGTTTTTTTCTTATGTTCCTTATTTTTATTTTTCCTGCACTTTTCCAATTTTTTTTCTTTAGGCCTTGGGGGTCATGTCCCCCCTTCCTGGATCCGCCACTGTTAAGTAAACAGCTTAGGAAACATTTCTGTGGTCACAAGGTAAGACTTCTTAAGTCAATTTTTAGCAAAATTGGGTTAAGTACTCAAACTACAATATAAGTATCTATATTTTATCTTAATAAAACGACCTAATTCAAATGTTGTCTCCTTAACGAGAAAAAAAAATTAAGAAATAATGTTTAGCGTAGGATCAAGCGGTGACTCTAACCCTTGTTTTCTCCAAACTGAGATTTTTGACTTGCGAACTTTTACCGCGTGACCACAGATTTGACCGCGGGGTGCAGTCGGTGTGCGGCCGCTGTCTTCTTTGCGCGTGCGTCTCCACATCCCGTGCGCTTCCGCGCACGGAGAAACATGCGGAAGCGAAGGCACGACCCATCCCTCCTCCTCCTCCTCATCCGCCTCCCCTGCCTTGCTTCGCCTGCGACGCTGACAAATGAGCGAGCGCAGTGCGTTCTGCCGAACGACGTAGAGGAGTTCTGCAGAACACACCACCTGATGATCAGGAGGACAGATCTGCCATTGCAACACCAGAACTCCTTACTCTACGAAAAGAGATGAAAACTGCAATCCTGATAATATTGAAGGCATGCAGTAGGGAATGTCATGTTTCATTTTTTGTGTAGATTAAGTTATCATTATTCGTGTGTCTTTGGCAGTTTAGCGGCAGAGTACATGTACAACTATGAGTGTAAGTTGTGTTGTGGCAAGCAACTTCAGTGTTTCCTGAGAATAACATCCAGTAGTCGTATAAGCAATTGGTGTTATATACAGAACATTCTCTTCCTAAATTACCAGGTTTGGGCGTCAGAAACATTTGTTGTTTTTGGTTTCAACCTAGTCAGGATTGTAAAGGAATCATAAAATTTAATGGTTCATTTTCTTTTCTATTTCTATTGGCTTCCAAAATATATGTACAAATCTCATTGTAGACACTCCAACACAATTGCATAAATTTCTTAATTTTTTGTTCATATACCCTCCTGTCCTGCATAATACCGTACATATAGCTTCAAAGAGCAAGGACGTTTTATGGCAACTAAAATTATTAATGATATAACATATTTTGTTATCTGAAGTGAATACACTGTACTTCTATTTGAATAAATTTCAAGAAAAATCATGCTAGCTCATCATGCTTTCATGCTAGTTGTATGAAAACGAAAAAATACTATTATCTGTGCCCAACAAATACATTACTAATCGATTCATCCATAAATGTTTAAAGATAATACATTTTTTCGCAAATATCACCTCAAATCTTTTTCAACTAGAAGTATGCCAAATACAGACTGTAACATCTATTGAAAGACCATAAAATATATTTGCCAACCCGCGCATACATATACATACATCCGTGCATACAGGCGTCCACAATTCATGCAAATAAGGTGTGCTATGCGTGGAAAAGGAAAAAGAGGATACGTATGTCCTTTCACTACTCCTTCTCAACAGCGTTGCCATTGTTTCCTGGACGACACCTACGTCACTCGCTTGTGCAGAGGAGCACTTGCTCAACCTCTCTGGACAAGTCGGCGTACAAAGGCGGACTGCCGGGCCCACGCCCACGGTTTTCACGCAGCGAAGAGGAGATTCGTTTAGCAACACGGCAACGTACTCGTATATGGCCCCGCGCCGCGGGATCATAAATAATCGAATTAATTTTTTTTTTGTAAGCGATTTCACCACCGTTATGCATACAAACCTGACCCACATATTCCTCTTGTCATTGCGTCAGTCTTTTTCGCCGACATGTCTGACCTGTGAGACAGCGACATTATGGCGAGTAAATGACGTTTTGTTGTTGTTTTTTCTGAGAGGGTGAAAGGGTCGCCGAACGTAAAAACGTCTCCCATTCGGATCATTCATACTTTGTTCATTTTGAATGAGCACTCTCAAAATTGAAATATTGGATTTATCCTAGGCGCCACTGAAACTTCAATACAATTTTAGATTATATTCTTGAACTTCTTAAATTATTATATCTTGTACAAAACTTTATTTTAAGTATATTGAAATATTTACGTATGAGATAGAAGAAAAGTAATTCTCAGTTAAAGTTCCCAAGATAGTTCATGAATTATAGTAAAAAGTGCAATGATACAATGGAAAAGTGTTGAATGGCATGCTTTGAAAATTATTATACCGTCCAAAGCATTATATATACAAAGAAAATGATGGTTAAATGATATATTTACTTAAAGTTTGCAATCAAGAAGTCAATGCAGTGTAAATAACCCGAAGGCGAATTGGAAGCAGATTATTATTCATCTGTATTCATATCAGCCGAACCTATTACCAAATAGTCTGCATACACAAGCGAAGCAGTGATAGACTTTGCATTGTTCTCACACTGTAAGCGAATTGTTTTTTAATTTTAAAATGTGAACCAACATTTCTGTCTCATTTCAGATCTTTCTCACGGATACATGGTGCAAAACGAAACACTGGAGGCCACACGGATAGCACAAAAAGCATTCACGATTTCCACACACACGCATATTCTCTTTTTCTGTACTCCAAACACATATAAATATAACTTTTACACTGTATCTATTTCTATTTACTGCACATAAGCGAGGAAGTTTTTAAAAGAGGCGGTATTCGTTAAATAAAAAACTATTTTCAGAGGATGAATTATTTGGAGGATAGGTGTGGGGGAGAAGAGGGATGCGGGAACAAAGAATAGAGGTTTTGTTAGGAAAGGAATTAGATTCGTGACAAATATCAAGAAATCTACAGGAGAGACAAAAGAGAATAGTTTAGTGTAAGGTAACAATGTGAGAAGCAAATGCAAGTATGAATAAACAACTGCTATTATAAATTATAATACGAATTTCATTTTGGAAAACCATATTGTGCTCAGCAGCATTTTTGCTGTTTCAGGCCACTACTCTGAGAGAAATGTAGTAGAATGTACTAAATATGTTTCGTAAGCGATTGAATAGTAAATATAATTATTCTTGTAGTAAGATTCACTAAACATGATTTAGTTTCATTTAGTAAATTAAACAATTCATAATCGAAAGTGAGTGAATAAAGATAATTGTCAGTGATACTATTCTTGTTTCGTAGATAAAATCATTTGGTGGGATCCACGTTTTTCATGTTATCACACCAAACACTGTTTAGTAAACTCTCTTTACTAAATACTGTTTAGAAAGCGCGCGTTCTCAGCAACCAGACCAATACGAATGGTTATACTCGTAGAACCCGTCTGAACTGTAGAATTCAACGCTGTATATAGTATTAAACTCTATGTAAATGGCATGTTTAGTATTTCATTGATTTCCAATAATTATCTTATAATCTAAACTAATGAAAGAAATTCCGTCGATAGCCTAAGACCGGCAGCCCGCATCCGTAATTGCTCAGCTTGGCTAAGGTGTCAGGTAATCGAGGTAAAGGAAGTACGAGTCCACGGGGCCGTACGATGGGTGACCGCTGCGGAACCCCAGTTGCTACCTGCTTGGAGGGACAGAAAGAAAGTATTCCCTTTCACGTTTCGTTTAGTTATTTTCACTGCACTGTTTAGTAAATATTACTCAATGTATTAGTCAACGCAACGATTCGTTTAGTTTTCTCCATTAGATGCCATTCGTCACGGGGTACGACCTGTTTAGTGAACATTACTATACGTGCATTAGTGTGTTCAACTAAACAGGAGTATCGTGAACTTGACTAAGCACTTTGTTCTACCAAAATATACCATACCGTTTAGTTGAATCTACTACGTGATTAATTATATGAACTGAACAATTCCGTCCGTTAGCTAAACCAAAGTATTGGAGCTACACCACGACGAAGCAAATTCCTCCACGAGATGGGAGGCGGCGGATGCCTTTGGATCAGCTACTTATCCCCTCGCGGCGCTCCTAGCGCCCGCGCCGGGGGGAGGGGGAGGGGGAGGGGGAGGGGGAGGGGGGAGGCGCGCGCGAGAAACCTGTCGTCGGAGGCGCGCCTGGGAATCGAACCTCGCTGCTATTCGTCATGACGCTAGAACAGCCGCCCCGCACCGCGCGCCGCGCCTCGGCTGGGAACAGCCCGTCGACACCTTTCCCATTTGAGCACCGCCTGCCACACAGCCACCTCTGCCGCCCACACCGCCACCGCCGCCGCCACCCCTGCCACCGCCACTGCCGACTCCCAGCTGCCCTGCCATTGTCGCGACCGCCCTCACCATCGTCACCGCCGCCACCTCCGCCACCACCGCCCCAGCCGCCCCCGCCGCCCCCGCCGCCCCCGCCGCCCCCGCCGCCCCCGCCGCCCCCGCCGCCCCCGCCGCCCCCGCCGCCCCCGCCGCCCCCGCCGCCCCCGCCGCCGCCGCCGCCGCCGCCACCGCCGCCACCGCCCCCCACGCCGACCCCGCCGCCCCCACCGCCGCCATCGCCACCGCCGCCATCGCACCACCGCCGCCACCACCGACACCTCTGCCGCCGCCACCGCTACCGCCGCCGCCACTGCCACCATCACCGTCAATACCACCGCCACTGTCAACATCATCGCCACCATCGCTGCCGCTGTGTCCGCCACCGCCGCCAAGACCACTGCGATCGCCACCAATCGTCCGACACCCCGGCGCCCTCGCGTTTCTCACTCGCCTTATTTATTGCGCCTAATCGCCGCGTATCTTCCTGACTGTGGTGATGTTGGTTTAACACCTATGCTCGGGGATGGAGTAGTGTAATGCTCAGGAGAAAGCGAAGAATTCTAAGACGTGCATTCGGGATTCACCTGCAATTGGGAAAGTTCACTTGACGGGTCATTCAAATCGACTAATTTGTTGAAATTAAATAACTATTCTGGAGTGCGAAAAAAATCACATGTGATTCATAACGCCTGATTGGACATATTGGTACCTAACACATGTTACATCACCTTGAATTTTCCTCTCATCATTGTCATCATTTTCATATTCCATTTTTTGGTACTGTCCCTGATGTTTCTAGCTACGTTACTGTCGTTCCTAAAACAAACTGTTCCAGTTTTGTGGCAAACAAGTGACTTGATGGCATGATGAATAATGACAAAGATAATTAGCTTCTCCAAGCTTTTGATAACTCATTTTAACTTTTACATTATTTATGATCACGTTTTATTACCTAATTATCATGCCTTCGGGTACAGGTCTGTATTTGGCAGGGGAATCGTGTATATTAAGGATAGACTGTGTATCTAATTCTGAAATTAGCCAATTAATGCTCTCATTATCCAAAAATTGGTGTACACAAGCGGATTGCGTTTCTGGTATGAGGATAAAAAATAATCAGACTACTTGAGAAATGTTTCTAAGGCTAGTGTGTAGTTTCAAATTTAAATTTGTCAAACATTTCGATTTACATGATACCACCTAACCTATCTTCACTGTATGTCAGTAGACGCTGGGCTACGTATTTCCGTGCGTGTGACAAGATTGTGCTCTCAGCCTTTGCAATCGGAAATCGCAACACAGAACCTAGCGATTGGTACCAGCAGAGTGCCGAGTGATTGTTTTGTGTTTTCAAACATGCCAACTTTCGACCCGTAAGGTTTGTACATTTTATATCCTGAGTTATAACGGCGTTCTTTCCCAGCTAGAAAGTGAGATTCGGCGTCAACTTGCACGCCCATTTTATGTATTTCTATATTTCAGGTATGTACACCGACCCAGCCGAGACAAGCTATAAGCTCAGAACTAGTCTTCCGACATAAGTAATAGTGTAGGTTGGCAGTGTAAGTTAACGTGTGTAAAGGAAGAGGAGGAATCACGGATACGGAAGTGGCGGATCAAGGAAAAATTGTGCCCGGTGCGTGGAATGTTTGTTAAGGCACTTCCATGGCATTC
This sequence comes from Acheta domesticus, assembly GCA_031308135.1. Lineage (NCBI taxonomy): Eukaryota > Metazoa > Arthropoda > Insecta > Orthoptera > Gryllidae > Acheta > Acheta domesticus. The sequence goes on along the minus strand of JAHLJT010009355.1, from coordinate 26,575,203 downwards.
ACCTGGTATTGGTCGAAGGATCAAAAAACTGTCTACTTTAGAATTCCGTCACTATAATTCTTCAGAATTCTCCAGCAGCTGAATTCAACGTAGTGAGTATCGAAAACTCCCATTGTTGGAACTCGAAATCCAGGACCTCCTGGTTGGACACCCTGCAACGGCCGCAGAGCTGTCTCATTGTCAGTCTGTACCGAGCCTTCGATTCCAAGGACGTCACTGCCCGTCTCTTGCAGCGTCGGCTTCCGATTTCCATTCGGCTGGATGCGCGGGGTGGCGCGAGGTGGCGCTGGGCGGCGCAGAGCGGGGCGAAGGGTTGGGCGCGGGGCGCGGGGAGCGAGACCCGAGGCCGGGGCGTGGGCCGGGGTGCGTGGCGTGGCGTGGCGTGAAGGGAGCTCGGTGTGGGGCGGAAAGGGTGGGTGCGCGTGGCGGGGCGCGTGGCGGGGCGCGTGGCAGGGCGCGTGGCGGGGCGTGGAACGTGGCGGGGCGCGGTGCGGGGTACCGGGTGGGGCGCTGGGCGCGGGACGTTGGGCGGGGCGCTGGGCGGGGCGCTAGGTGGGTCCCTGGGTGGAGCGCCGGGCGGGTCGCTGGGCGGGTCGCTGGGCGGGTCGCTGGGTGGGTCGCTGGGCGGGGTACGGGGCGGAGCGGAGCGCGGGGTGGGGCAGGGGGGGTGAGGGCGTGGAGCGGGGTGGGCGGGGGGAGAGGGCGCGGGGCTGAGCACGGGGCGGGGTGGCGAGGGGGTGGTGTGCGGGGCGAAGCGCAGGGCGACGCGTGACGGCTGCCTCTCCGCGAGGGAAAGTGCGGGAACGGGATAGGCTCCGCTCGCTTCCTGCAGCGCGCATCACGCCGCCGCCGCTCTTTCCTGCTCCATTTCCGTCTGGCGCGGATCGTCTCCCTGGGAAACATAGCGCCATTCCTTTACGGCAGGGGTGCTCAATAGCAAGCGGCCTTCCGCGCGGCCGCGCCATTCTGCGACCCTTCCTCGGGGCGAATCACATTTCGGCCTGAGGAAGGTCGAAGAATGGCGACGTTGGCCCCTTTGCCTAGAATGCGTGGTTCGTTGCATTGGCACGTACTACTCGCCTTTCACTAGACTAGAGACACTCCGTTCACGTCCCATTCCTTCCTGACGGGCTAGAACGTCAAGCAACGAGCCACGACGTAAGCTGCAGGTAAATTTTGGGCAAGGGCAAGGGAAGTGGGCTGTCGACTAGAGCAGCTCTGACCGAGGGGAACGTCTCTGTGGTTTCGTTTGAATATTGTTCCCATATTAAACTTTTTCCATTTGTTTCATTCCTCACTGACTAAACAATGATAGAAAGTAATTTTGGAAAAATACAAGTGTCTATTTGTGATGTACGTGGTAAAAAATAATGCCAGCTAATTAAGCTTACATTAAAAGTGGTGGACACTATGCTAAAAAAATATAGCAGTTTCAATGGTATTTCTGAATCATATAATGAATATAAGTAATATTATTAGTCTGTAGTGATAGTACTTGTTATATCAAATTTCCATATCGTTAAATGTGTCATTCGATAATTTTCTTCAAATACGAGTACTTGAGACCTCACATACTTCATTCACATGACCACGGAACATCGGAAGCAAAACAGTAGACAATAGACACATTTGACACGCTTGTTTTCTGTTAATAAATTGTTTTAAAATTTAAGTGATGTTTTTGTATATTCTTTTGTTCTTTCAGTGATATTTCTGAGTGACGCCACTGGTGTATATGGTGATAGAATTACTAGCCTTCAATTTTCTATAAACTTCTTTTTATTTTTCTAAACTTTCTATAATATTTGTCAATTTTTGGATCCCGGATTGAGAAACTAATTTAAATCGAGAACCGACAGTTCACATGACATATCTAGAATCATTTAAATAAAATTTGTAGCATACTAGCATATAATGCATACATTAAATTTGAAGATGTTTAGAAGTTTTCATGGGAGTATCAAATTACGCCTATAAAATACCTGTCATGACTGCACACATTCAGAGCAAGTGCAACTTCTGGAGCACTGAATTTAATAAAACGTATATTTTTGACAGAAAAGATAATATAAAATCCATAGAGGGAAGTTGGTACGCTATTTCGGGCTATATTCTTCTATAAAAACAATGAAACCTCCGCCTATCTAAGCGAAAAAAATCACAAGGTAGGTACATGCCACACACGTTTGTGTATCGGTTCGATGATCGTCGACTCATTTTCCATTCCCGCATGCACTCTCCTCTTTGCCATTCAAGCATACCTCAAATGCCTGACTGATTGGCGCATTGTTTTTAACATCATTAATTATTGCAACACCACATTGCACAAAGTATTTTTCTTCGAGTGTTACAAGGTCCCGAGGCCCGAGCGACCTCGAATTCGTTCAAGACAGTTCGCGTTTTTCATCCCGTCGCGCGGGGAATGTTGGCAGTCCGCGCGGGGAGGGGGCGTTATCCTGGCTCTCCAGTCGCGTACGCCGAGATTAATAAGACAATTAACGGTTAATTAGGCGGGCAGCCGCTGGGGGCGGGCCGGTTGCATTCTCCATGACGATGGTTGCCGCTGCTATGTCCTTACGCATTATAATCCACTCAAATGACTCAAAAAATAAAATAAAAAATCAAAACTACACCACAACAGGATAAAATATCAAGACTACGCCAGAACATTCCGCTTTTTTCTCTCAAAAAAAAAAAAAAAGCAAAAAGCGTAATGTTCTGGTTTAGTTTTGATATTTTACCCTGTTTCATTTCATATCAGGTTGATATTTACGAAGAATGGATAATATTTAAGTTGGAGTGTGATAAAGTGGTATAATTCCTTGTTTTTTCATGTTTTTCCTTATATCACCAAAGTTTGCGGTGCTCTCACGGCTAAAACGTTAATTGAAGAAAAAAGATTAATGGCACTAAACGTAGGTAAATTTATCTTATTTTATTTCATACAGGATCATTATTTAGAAAAAAATGGATGGCTTTTGAGTTTTTGACAAACAAAGAATTTAAAAATGTCGTGATTTTCACATTTTTTCTTAAAAAACATGTTCCCGGATACAATTTGTACTGGCAGTCTCTAAATCTACGATCGATAAAAATTGTCGATTATAAGGAACGAATTTGATAGAACCTCAAGGGCTTTTTGATACATCTTTTCACGGTGCCTATTTTGCGAACGCTTGTCAGCTTTACAAGTACACGGAAGATGTGTTCTCAAAAATACGAAGAAATATAGTGCAGAATTTCAAGATAAGAGATAAGATACAAGATCTGAATTGAAAATGTACTAATATAAATCAACGTACGTGTATATGTGTACGAATGAATACGAATATGTAACAATGAACATGGACAAAAATAAAGTTGTTGCAAGACCATACGGTAAAAAACGGTAAAATCGGATTTCATTTTAGGCCTCTTTGAATACTAGGTTTGGAAGAATACTGAAAACCTCGGTGAACCAAAACAGACCAAGTTACAAATAAAATATTTAAATGCAAAATATTTCATTGCATAATAACAAAGATGATTATTTTATAATATTAAATGACTGCGATGTTAACAAACGCTCTAAAGTTAACACACAGAGTAAAATAGCGAATTATGTATACAACTTTGAAATGGAAATTCATCTAGATTCAATCGGTGGTAATGCACCACGTCTTGAGATAAAGAGTAATGATTTTCTAAATAAAGATTTTTGATAGTAGCTAGATTGCTAATTTGATTCGAGCCCCTGTCTGAAGGAAAATTGTAGAGGCGGGTTGCTCTGATCGGTAGTTTTCCGTGTCTTCTCCGATCAACACCAGGCGAATGCCGGAGCAGTTTCCTAACAAACGAGTCAAGGGCCGCGTGTGATCTTTCTTTTCCATGTCGTATCCTCACTCCTTACTTCACATCCTTACACTTACATGCACTATACTACCACACATGTTTGTAGAGAAGTCCGGAGCTTAGAACTTGTTCCGGTTGGGGCGTGGCCCCACTGGTAGGAGGATCCTATATGAGGAAAACTCCATAAGCCAACGTGTAGGTCGGCTCCGGAGCTACTATCCAGTGGGAAGATAACACCTTTACCTCCCGTGATGAAACATGCGCTACACTTTTAGTGCTAACTAGGAAAATCCGGAAGACGTTGTTCTGCCCTTCATCTCCCTCTTTCCCCTCCCATCTCCCTTTCTCACTGTCTCTCTGTCTCTGTGTCTGTCTCTGCCGCTCTCTGTCCCTCTCATTGACATTTACTTGCAGATTCTACACGTCGCTGAGCAAATGAAGTAATATCGGGAAGCGCCGGAGCAGTAAAAACGTGATAGAATGTTCAGGAAGAGTTCACTTTTTAGATTACTGTGTGAAAAACGATTTTGAGGCCTTTGACCTCAAAATTTTAGTTTTTAAGGCCCCAAACGCCTCGTTTAGGAGTTATTAAACGATATAGATTCAAAGTGTTGCCGAGTGGTTGCAGGTTGCATTTGTCGTGAATATTTAGTTTCGTCCTACAGCGCCATGGAGTGGAGTTACAAAAGAATTAACAACACATAAACCTGGGTGAAAAAACGCGTCGAAGTCCCTATATATATATATATATATATATATATATATATATATATATATATAGAGAGAGAGAGAGAGAGAGAGAGAGAAAGAGAGAGAGAGAGGAAGAGAAAGAGAGTGAGAGAACTACGGCAGTTGACGCTGCTGAAAACATGAATAACCAATCAATCTAAATAATGGCAGTTCTTCCACCAGTTCTTCCTGGGTCAGTTGCGTACGTCATAAAATCCACTTTCCGTAACCGTACCTTCATGCTACATGCACATTATAGGAAATCCATTTTGTGAAAGGCCGTGAAATCGTGTTTTTCTAAAAATGCAATTGGCAAACGCAGAGGAAACATAAAGATTGAACTCTGACCTAAAATTAATTCATCGCAGCATTAATTTATTTTTCAGACATAATTAAATCTCACTATTTTCCTCCCAATGCTTGCTTGCTCCAGGGTTGTGATCTCAATTACACGAACAAAATGTCTTATTTTTACGCTCCTTTCCTATCTTGTCTGAATCCATCGTCCACGGTGTATGACCCAACTCTTGACCCAAGCCATTTCATTCGTGCGTAAACATTTAAAGACGTAGGTAGAGTATGCACGATATGCTTCCGGACGGTTAGACATGGAGGCAAAAGAATCGATGCATAACGTTCGTCCTTCTGGCTACTTAAACGAGGATTCCAAGATTTAAACATGAGCATAGAGTAAATGTACCAAAATGATTTAGTTATGCAGGAAACCATGTTTATCCATATCATTGTTTGTTCCCGTTTCCCATGACAAATTTTAATGAACTGGATCCGCACTGAAAGCTCCAAAACAAAACTTGACTCAATATTTCCTCCCTGTTGTACACCAGTGTCATTGATTTTGGAGAACAGGAATTGTTCAGACTACGATACTTTACGTCTCAGTTAAGCATTAGGTAGTCATATTACTTTTTATTTTAAAGGTACGTGGTTTCTCCGATCAGTATGAGACGAAATCCGTACCGTAACAAACGGCCCTTGGGCCGAATGCAATGATTCCTTTCTTTTCCGTGACGAAAGCTCTTACCTTTCAAACACTCTTATACTTGCATACATCAAAGACTCGTACACTATCTCATCAGAAGATCAGTCGTGAGCTTGGAGCTTTTCCCGGTTGGAGCAGTGCCCCGCTGAGAGAGATACCTGGAAGAGAAAACCTTCCGCAAGCCGACATGTATCTCACCATCCAGCGGGGAGGAATACCGCCACTCCCCGTGAAAAGCATTCACTACACTAACGAGGCTAATGATCATGGCAATCGTCTTGCACTCAGAACTCGGGAGGTGGTCCAGATAGCTCACCGCCTCCACCGCACGAGAAGCGGCGACATTGCCACTGCTGCCCCCACGTGGCGCGCTGGTGACGTTTCAATACGAGCGACCAGTCCCGACCGGGGCCTCTAACGAGGGTTTAAAAACCCGCTTCTTTTGAAAGGCGCTACAAAGATCCGTGGGCAAACACACACGACGAAAACCCTCCTCCGCCTCTTCCACCTTCTGCCCTCCCCCCCCGCCCCGAGTGCAAGCGAGCGAGCTCCCGCCCCCGCTGCCCCCCCGCCCCGAGTGCAAGCGAGCGAGCTCCCGCCCCCGCTGCCCCCCCGCCCCCGAGGTCATCGTCGCCACCACCGCCCGCCACCGCCGCCACCGCCGCCACCGCCGCCACCGCCGTCACCGCCGCCACCGCCGCCACCGCCGCCACCGCCACCGCCGCCACCGCCACCGCCGCCGCCACCGCCACCGCCACCGCCGCCACCGTCATTGTCGCCGTCGCTACCGTCACCGTCGCCACCGCAGTCATCGTCGCCGCCGCTGTCGCCGTCGTCACCGTCGCCATCGTCGCCGCCGCCACCGCCGCCACCACTGCCGTCGCCGCCGCTGCCGTCGCCGCCGCTGCCGTCGCCGCTACGTCTTCTTTGTGGCGGCCGCTGCAGGTTTCCCATACGCCACGGAGTCGCAGTCGGCGCGCGCGGAACGCCCAGTCATCGCCCCCTCCCTCACTGTCTCTGCTAGAAGGTGTTCACCACCATATGTGTTCTTTTATAAACTCTCCCAGAAATTCTTAGAATAGGTGAAAAAGTTACATAATACTGCACGGCGAAATATGCCATTTTGATAGTCATGTGTGTGACGTTACTCTCTTTGCGGTGATACTCTACAGACGGTTTAGCAGGCCCTGCAACTGACTGCAGTTTATCACCAAATGAGAGTTTTTTTGTTTTCGATCATTCTCAAAAGAGCAGTGTATCTATTCAAAGATTTCCAAACTATCCCGATTGGAAAAGTGTGTTTTGTAATGACATTTTGAAGATGTTTAATAAACATTTAGAAGCGTAGATATTTTGTGGTTGTACCATGATTTTAATTTGTTTGTGGTGGGATATTTCTAATATAAATCCTGTCATGACGTATCTTCCTGGCACACTCATTCTGCCTAGCATATCCGAGATTTCCATTAAATGAGACCAGAGACGGGGCGTCGTTCTCAGAGGCTCAGTGCAAACGGTCCAAATGAGCAACGTCATTGCCAAACAGTTAGGAGTTCTGACTTTAATTTATCAAGATATGCGTAACTTCAAGTTAGATTCAACCATTTAAACCTTCATTTTCTAATTGTATAATGAGAAAGTAACCTAACAAAGAAAACTGAAAATTGATTTTCTCAATTTTATTTAATCAGGTCAGTGGGAATACCACTTTACACGTGAGTGTTATCTTTTCTGCATGCATTACAACGGGTAGATTGACTACAGTAGCCCGAACAGTAGTTGTCAGTAACTGCAAATTAGATCCCCAACATACTCCTATTTCTGATCGAAGGCATCCCCACTTGTTACTTCTATGATTTTCGTTGTCGTTTTCGTGAGAATGAAGGTAAGAAGAAAGCAGGAAATAGAGTGAGAGGTAATCTAGCATATTTTCCTCTCAGAGACTTACGTACTAGGTGTCACTCTTCGAACAACAAAACAACAACGATAAAACTCAATAAAATTTACATACAACAATAACATTTTAAACAATAAGATCCAATATTATTTTTGTATGCCGAAAACACGCAGAATAATTGCAAGGAAGTTATTAGTTTTACAACTGTTAAAAAGTACTTTTAAAAAACATACATTTAGATTTTATGGTTCGTATTCCACCCAGACTGTGACATCTTTGAAGATTGCCAGCAATGACCTAAAACGTTTGTTTTGTCCCTGAATGCCCTTAGCCACGGTCACTGCCTTACTATCGGCCTGTTTTCCGTTAGTCCCCCCTGTTTCATCTTTATACTTCTTGTTTTTCTCATCCTTTGTCGATTCCCTATTGTTGTCACTGCCTCACAATTGGTAACGTTTTCATGGTTTGGTCACATGAATGTAAACGTATGGTAATGTCCTCTCACCATTTCCGAATGGAAAGAACATTTGCCCACATGGGGACACCCACGAGCGTACAAAACAGATCAAATTTACTTCTTTCACGGCATCCCTTTCTCCTGAGGACTGCCTTGTCACCCCTGCTACGGTTCGCACGCCGTCAGTGACTGGCGACCCGCCCGCTGCCCACCTGCTTCCTTAGCTCTCCAATGAATGCGCATTCCTTGATGAAATTGTCCTACACACCTTTGCTCAGAATTCCAGAGCAATTCAGCCGTGCGTTAAATTAAGAAAGAAAGATTTTTTCCAGGCACCATTCCACGCTCTTTCATAAGAGAGGAATGTGCAGTTAGATTCAGCCATTATTTTACCATTTTCTGGATTTCAGTGCTGACTGGAAGTTTGGATTGTGGAGGTATTAGGTGAAATTGAGGGATAACAACTAGCTGAGTTATGGTTTTGTGACGATGAACGATGTGTGGCAAACTAAGTTGACAGTGGTGCTATAAGAATTTGAGGAACCCACGCCAACACGAAGTAAACCAACAATGTTCGGCAAAACAGAACAATAACAATATAAATCGAAATAATGACGATGATTAATAGTTGGAAAGATGGTCACAAACATAAAAGTGTGAAAAAAATATATTTTTCAAAAAGTGAGGGAATTATAATTGGAATGTTATACCATCTACAGGGGACTCAGGACCCTACTAGGGCCTCCACGATATTTCACATTTTCTAGATCGTTCTACCAAGTGGAAAGCCCACATAACTCTCCGAATCTCACACCTAGGGAATGAGATTTTTGTATTCCCGGGAGCATTGTCATTAGATACCTGAGTGTAGTACATGTCGACTTGTGGGGTCCTCTCCCCCCTCGATTAAATCCTCTAGTGGGACACCACCTCTCCCAGAAGCAGTTCACGATTAGTCTCATGACGTGTGTGTAAGTGTAGTTCATGTATTATGAGTGTATAAAGGAAGGAGGGGACAAGGAAGGAAAGATCGCGCGGTCCATGGCCCATTTTTTATGGTCCGGCATTCGCCTAGTATTGAACAACAGAAACCTATCAAAACCATCGATCAGAGTAGCCAGCCGTTAAGAATTCTCCCCTAGGTAGAGGTTGAATTGGACCTAGCTATGTGACTAAAGTGGAAACAACGAATACTGCTGTAATAAATAGAACAATGACAACCAACCGACAATTTTCACATCAGTGATGAGCGAGTTCACACGACCCACAAATGACGCGCCCGGGTGACAGCTTTCGGACGACGACGCCGATCCTCCTCCACCGCCGCCTCCTCCACCGCCGCCTCGAACACCACCACCACCACCTCCACCTCCATCACTGCCTCCATCACCACCACCACCACTACCACCTCCACCACCACCGCCATCACCTCCACCACCACCTCCACCTCCATCACCACCACTATCTCCACCGCCACCTGCACCTCCACAACCACCACCACTATCTCCACTGCCACCTCCACCATCACCTCCACCGCCATCACGACCACCAACACCACCGCCACCGCCACTGCCACCATCACCGACACTATCACCACCCCTACCACCATTATCATCACTACCGTCGCCGTCTCCTCCACCGCCGCCATATCCACCGTCTTAACTGGCGCCACCCCCCACCGCCATTTCCACCTCGTCCGTCGCCTCACCGGCGATACTACCAACGCGACGCGGCGGCGGCGGCGCGGCGCGGTGCGGCGCGGCGCGGTGCGGCGCGGGGCAGCGGAGGCCGGTAAGGCCAGTAAGGCTCGGCCGATGACACGGCAGAGCGGCGCGGAGCGGCGCGCTCCCTCATCAAATGCTCGCTAGCGCGGGCCGCGGCGCCGCCGCGTCGCGTCGCCGCCATCACGCCGACAGCTGCCACCTCTCGCCCCGCCCCCGCCCCCCAAATTGTCGCCCGCCCGCGCCCACTGAGCGCGTCCGCAAGCTGCCTCATTTCGGCCAATCAACGTTACGAAACCCACCGCACGTCACTTAGACGTATGACCATCATGACGTGGAAGTTCGCACGCACGGCGGTATGTGGTTTTTTATGCGAATTTCGAAATGGGTGGAATAATGAGTTTTTTAGGCAAGTTCGTTGATAGACCTTTGTTTCTCGAGACTCACTTCAATTCGTTCTACAATTCTTCTACTAAACCTGCACTTGTTTATATAGAAAACTGCGATTTAAGTAGCTAAAAATCTTGTGTCTTTATTTTTTCTCATATATGTCTAAAATAAATTGTGTGTAAACAATGTTTAGCTTGGTGTTCCACGGTATTTTGTAAAATGTCTTAAAATACACATAATAATAATAATAATAATAATAATAATAATAATAATAATAATAATAATAATAATAACTACAGCAACACAGACATACAAAATATAGCCTTTATATTAGCCAGTATATAGCCTTCAATTCTTCCCTTGTAAATTAGATTTTTTTTAGTCAGAATTTGATAAAATTTTCCCGAAATTATGTTTAGTAAATTGAGCACAAAAACCAAATATGTTTATTTTTTACGGAGACAAAATACCTCAAGTTATTTTCAGTTTGCCGGTTTATTCAATGCCTAACTTGCCTTTGAACAGGAGGCAACCATTCATTTCTTCCGCACCGCTCGTTCACACAGAATGATTCGCAAACTCCATTGTCCCTGTCACAGAGAAGCGATGTAGCACGACCACAAATCAACAAATTTATATGGAATTCGTGCGCCAAAGACATGCTCAACGCCGTTCATTAAGCCAACAAACACAATCATCTCTAAAATTTCACAGTCACACTGACAACGCCAAAGCAGATTTTTTATTTGCATGTAGTAATGTAACTTTTTTTATTGTTTTTTTAAAACACGATGAAACATCTGGAGGTAGAATAACTTTTGTTTATTCTCCTTTGGTTCGGTTCATTTGAAATGTATCTCTGATATTGATAAATGAGTACCTATTAAGTAATTTATCATTCAGCTGTAAGGAAATATGTAATATATATGAGAATTTTCCAAATTGAAGAATCCTATATTTTCTGTATTATTAACATTATTATTATTATTATTATTATTATTATTATTATTATTATTATTTACGAATTTTTAAATATATATTTCCCAAAATTTCGGTACGATACATAGAAAGTTTAGTGATACTGTCAATTTCCGCGTTATTGACGAAATATGCTCAACAAATTACAAATCACGAAGTGAAATCGATTTTCTTTCGTAATACACAGGAATTAATACATTACTACGGCATATATTGATATTAGATAGGAATGATTTTAGACTAATATTTTTTTTGGTTTCTCCACGTGGTAGTTTTTCCACTGTCATTTTTTTTCTTTATTTGCAAAAAAAAGTACTTTGAGTTCATTCCCAATCTTCTTTAGATCTCTACAAAAGTGATGTCATAAATTTTCTCAACAAAACATTTCCGAAGTCTCAAGGCGACCCGTTCATACGAAGGCAAGATGAACTGCACCGCTGTGCATCTTAATAGCACACGTTAGCTGCTTTATCTCCGTTACGGTTGAGACCCCACACGGCATTTCTCACCGCGCGATAGGAGAAGTGCTAAAACCCGAAACAGCTTCTTGCGCGCCGTTCGCGAGATGGTAATACTAAATGATATCAAGTGTGGCGGTGCTGCGCGCGAGATCCCGTCTCCCGTTCGGGTGGCAAGAGGTCACTCTGCTATTCAGGAGGCAGATTAATGCGTCGGACGCGCGTGGGATCCCGTACATTCACACCTCGCGGGGTGCTTCAGTAAATCGCTGCCGGGGACTGGGTGCTCTTCTTCCTGGTTTCTTTGGCGCTTGTGTGGGGCGTATACACTGCATCACGCGGTCAACTTTTCTTAAGCCTACCTCTTCAAAACGACTTAGCCCGACTGCATCCCGTGGTCAACAGTTTGCCCGTATCCCCAAAAGCATAGCCCGACTGCATCTCCTTGTCAATCTTTTACCTACATCCCCAAAAAGCATAGCCCGACTGCATCCCGATGTCAACAGTTTACCAGTATCCCTAAAAAGCATAGCCCGACTGCATGCCGTGGTCATCCGTTTGCCTACATTCCCCAAAAGGCACAACCCGACTGCATCCCGTGGTCGCATTTCCTAAGCCGTTCACCCACATCCACAAAAAGGCATAGCCCGACTGTATCCCGTTCAGTTTTCCTCCTTAGTGATGAATGATCTCCACGTTTACCGTGGACTGCTTAATAGTATATGTGTTTCGATTAGAATTGATCTACTTCTGTTTTCAAGAAACATTTGCACATCCTTTTAAAGCACTGCCAACGTTGAAAACCACCACTTCAAAGTTTGTGGAAACGAAATTTGAAATCTCCTATCACGAGCATCTTCTTACCCCACTAACTTAACATACACAAGAAGATTCTGCTGTTCTCCTGTGCTTGGGGTTATCTCTGGTCTGGTGCGAGAATATTAATTTCCGTTACTTATGAGTGGAAACTTAACAAAAATGATAATTTCTTTCGAAACACTCGATGAAAGAAATGAGATGCAGTCGGGCTACGTCTTCCCAGGTAACGAAAAGTGAAAGAGGATTAGATGAGAAGGGGGGAAGATAACGCTCACCGCGGGATGCAGTTGGGTGATTCTCCGTGTGTGCGGTCGCAATAGCATGCGTCTCTACACGTGGTTAGGTGCTTTCGTCGGCATGGAGTGGTGATTCATGGCTGAGCAATCTGTGTACCTAGTCATTATTTTATTAGCCAAGTTACCGGATTCTGTACCGGATGAGGCATGTTCGTCATGACGCTGTTCATGTATGTCAAACCCACGAGTTATATTTACACATCTTGAAACAGGCAATTTCCTCCTTGTTCATTTATATTTCTCAAGTCATTCCTCTTTCTCTTCGTACCTTTTTTCTCAATTCTACCATTAAGCAAATTATTCAATTAGTACATTTGTGCACTTAAATGAATGGGAGCTCGCTATATCTCCACTTCACCCGGAAAAGTTTCCACTTAATGTTAAAGACTGCATTCGTATGATATTTATATTCTTCCTGACTATGATATAAAATCTACCTTGTATTCTGTTATCAGAATATTAAAAATCAATTTGTATCTGATTCTGCTGTGTAACTGACATGCGGTAAAATAGACGACACTTTTAAAATTAAACTGTTCGCTAATCAAATATTCGAATACGTCTAGTGTGTTTTTATAATCTAAACAATATCTTTCTTTGTAACTAAGTAATCCTGTTGGCAATGTATTGAAAATTATTATTTAATCACTTTTTTAGTACTTATCCATTTTGTTCCAAAGATCTTGCGTTGGACCATAAACTACAGTAACCCATAAACTAAGAGTAAACGTGTTTCTAGTCGAAATTACTGAAATTAGAAACTTTCTACATATGAAAGTAATTCACAATGTGACAGTCGTAGACAGAATAAACTTAATAGACTATTTCTTGTCGTGTACATTTCTGGCGTGATAGGTGGTGTACACCTTTATGTTCTCTTCTTCCTTGGGCAGGTGATCAAAACGGTTTTGATCACTAAAGTCGTTTGTCTTTGATCTCCACCGCAAGAATAATGTTAGGGTGATCACGAGGAGGGAATGGTGATAAATAAATGATTATGGATGCTAAGACGGGATACTTAGTGATATGAGAAGCCAACCACAACTCAACCACATCACAACCACATCCTGAAAACATCTGCGCTTCACGCAAATCACGAACTCACAAACTTTAGTTCCGGGTGTTTGGTCGGCCCTACATCACCGACCGGCACATCACTATTTTGGCATACCTAACTTAAACAATTTAATTATTTTTTTTCTTAATCCTAAGTAATGTTTTGTTTTGGCTCCCTCTTGGTATATTTTTCTTTTTGTTTGTTTATTGCCATTCAAGCATTTTTCATTCTTGTTTCATTATATACATAACCATTCATTCTACTCATTCATATCCAATGAACTACACTTCTGTTCACCACGGCACTGACTTGACTCAGTGTTCGTGGCGCTCAGACCTAGTGATGGCAAATGTTACTAAAATATCGATACATCGATGTTTTGATACATCAATATATCGATACATGGTTGAAGGGTTAGAAGGGAGTTTTTGCCACCTCGAATGGTAAGCACCATCGATTTTCTGCTCATGCTCAGTTTAAGTTTCGCATCACTTTAGTACATCTGCGCATGCGCAGAAGATCGATAGAGTTCAGAGTTCGAGGTGGCAAAAACTTCCTATTGATGTCGATGAAAACATTGACAATGAAACATCGATATTTTGTCATATCGATGGTTTTTGGTAACACATCACATGTTACTGAGGGCGAATGGAGTGAATGAGTGGAGTGAATCTTATTCATGACCTATCAAAACGTCTGAGGGCCATTACTAGAACTACTATCTATTCAGGTAACGGCACGCCTACCGATAACATACACTCATACATAACGCGAGCAGCTCCCAAACTTCCTCAGATTGCACAGGCGATGTGCAGCGTGGTAAAGAGGATGTCCCAAAACATTAATATTGCTTTATTTAAAAAAAATAAAAAATATCGATGTTTTGGCAACAAAATATCGATGTGAAGAAAACATCGAAAGCAAAATATCGATGTTTCTGGTGGAAAAAACATCAATCTTTTTTTTTTCATCCCTACTCAGACCAATTCACGTGCTCCACGCGTCCCTCGGCCGATGGCGAGTCTTCCCCGCCGCGTTCGACTGCCTCTGCTTGCTGACACAGGGTAGCAAGCGTGTCGTGAACAACATCAAAGGATCTGAAATTAACTTATCAGAATAGCAAACAAGTCTCATGACCACCAGGAGAGAAACAGATATCACTGGTGGACGTCCCAACGCGTTGAATGGTGTGTCCCGCAATAAGAAGGGGCGTGGTGGGACGAATAGTCGGCCTGGATCGAGCACGCCGCCGCTTCCACACGCGGCACAATTAGGCGCGGGTTGCCAGCCGTGCATTGTTCACGCTTGTCTCCGCGGTCGCCCCACAGATCCTTCACGGCCCCGGGGGCCCGCCCGCACGCACTGACCCGAAGATTCGATCCACGCGAGCCAGTGATGCTACCTGGCGTGTACACACGCCCCCCCCGCCCGAGAAAAAGATTCTGAAAGAGAAGTAGGTGAACAAGTGAGAAAAAGAGAGAGAGTGTGAGACAAATAAACAGATAGAGTATTTTTGAAGGCCCCTGAACAACTGATGTTCAAAATGAAACAGGCATTAAGAATTTTTAAATAATTAACTGTATTATTTTTTGCCAATTTCCCCTCCACTGTACCCCTGTGGAGGTGGAAATTTATCTTTTTATAATTCGGATACATTGAGCCCTACTGTATAAACAGCTTCTTAATACTAAGTAATTTTCATTCATTTGCTTCTTTGTTCTTGTTTTTTCAATCATGAATCATTCATACTTAGGGGATTGTATTGAATGGTATTAGATTTTCATTAAATGGGTTGGAAAGAAAAATGCTGAATAATTAATAAAAATATTAATATTTTTAAAGTATTTGATAGTATTTTGATAGTGTTTTTTAAGTAATAAGATGACTTTTTGATATATACATACAATTTTTATGCACCTAATGCTTCGTAATTTGTTGTTTACAGGTAGTAGTTGCTGTAGTTAAGACCAAAAATAATGAATGAATATCTACGAATATGGGATTATATGAGAGAGATAAACTCAGCAAAAGCTGTACTCCGAAATTATGAAAACGAAAAAATATGAACCTGAAAAAACAAAGTTTTAAGATTACAGGGCAGATAATGTGTATGGGATACAATAGACAAGATCAAATACAAAACGAAGAAAAATAAAATAAAGCAAGGTAAGTAAAACAGGATTCTCACTAATATCACTCGTTCAAACAAACAAGTGTGTGAACTCTCCTCAGGTGGGAACTCTTCAAGCAACTCTGAATCAGAGAAACACGCGAAGCAACAAGAACGGCAACATATGCGTTACGTATTAACAGGTGCGATGGCCCCCATAGTGGTCCGATCCCGCTCCCACTCCCTCTCGCCTCCTCGCCTCCTCGCCTCCTCGCCGCCGCCGCCGCCGCCTTCACTCGCGTGCACATCTCCGTGACGGGCGTCACGGCCGGTCGTTTAAGTCGGAATGTGGGCGCGCGGCCATACATTCGGCAGAGCGCCTTACCTCCAACGCCGCCTCCTCCGCCTCCGCCTCGACCCTGCCCGCCTCCTCAGCCTCCCCCTCCGTCTCTTCCACTGCCTCCTGTTTGCCGCCACTGCCGCCGTTTCCACCCCCTCTACCTCCATATACACCGCCCCTTCGCCCTCTGCCCCACCTCCACCAACCCTGTTCCCATTCCGCCTTCATCTCCACCTCCGTCTCCTCCACCGCCCTCGACCCAGCCCGCCTCAGTGTCATTCTACGCCTCCTCCTCTCCCTCATTCTCATCCTCCTCCTCCGCTGCTTCCTATTTTACCTCCACCTCCGCCAACTCCGTCCCCTCTACTCTACCACCACCTCCGCCCTTGCCCCCTACCCCGCCTCCTTAGCCTCCACCTTCTTAACATCTGCACTAATGTCTCTATCTTCTCCTCCCATTTTCGCCTCCGTTTCCGCCGTCTCCTTCTCCTCTTCTAATTTGTCTCCGTCTCCTCCTCCTCTGCCTTCTATTTCACCTCCACAGCGCAGCTACCTCCGTTCCATTTACTCCGCTACCACCTCTGTTCTCTCCCCCTCCCTCCACTTCCTCGACCTCCGCCTCCTCCAACTCCACCAATATCCCCACCTTCGCCCTCGCCCCCATTCTGCCTCCATGCCCGCCGTCCTCTCATTCGCCTCTGTCTCCTACTTTGCTGCCACCTCTGCCCTCAACCCATCCCTTTCATCTGCCTCCGCCTCCGTCTTTTCCTCCGCTGCCTCCTATGTCGCCTCCACCGCCGCCGCCTCCTTCCCTCTACTCCATCCCCGCCCTTTGCTCCCTGCCTCCATCTCCCCTGCTCTCCCTTCCTCGGCCTCCGCCTCCACCTTCATCTCCACCAATATCTCCAACTTCTCCCCCTCCCCCATTCCGCCTCCATCTCCGCCGTCTTCCCCTTCGCCTCCGCCACCGCGGCGTGCCCCGTCGTCTCTTTCGTTTTCCACGGCGGCGGCGGTGGCGGCGGACGGCGGCAGCCCGCGTCAGGGGCCGTGGGTTTTGTTAATCCCAGGCCCGCGGTGAGGCTAATAGTGGCGGGGCGCGGAGACGGAGGGGAGACAATTGAAACGCGAGGCCGCGCACAGTCAACGACGCCGCGCCGGCCGATCCATCACTGCCAGGGGACCCTCCTGGGCGGCCGGGCCCAGCGCGCTAATAAGGGCCGCGGCTATCGCGGGAGCCTATCGCCCCGCGGGCCCGGCCCACCGACTTCGCCGCCGCCGCCCGCCGCCGCAAAGGTTGCCTGCGCCGCAGCCACCGTCGTTGGCCCCGTAGCCGCCTCTGACACCTTCCCGCCGCCACATACCCTTTGCTCAACCGTCGCCACGGTTACTAACGCAGTCATTACTCTTACTATTAGCTTTGCTAACCAACCACTGCCTTGCCTCTGTTTCTGACGTAGCGCATGCCAGGACACAACTACGCCACTGTCAGCCCGTACCAGCAACATCTCCGTCAACACCACTTCAATTACCATCCCTTCTACCATCGTCTTCTCATCATCATCATCATCATAGGTACAGACTTTTTTTCTTCCCATTGCTACAGTTACTGTAAGCACTAAATTATCTCCATCGACGCTACTATTTCCAGCAATGACACCACCACTAACGTAGAGGTTCGATTCCTTCAGTTCTTGTCTTTATCTCGAATGTCAATTCACTGGGAATTTCGAATGTAAGCCTGTCCACTTGTCCTTCCCTTAGAACTGGATATCAAATAAACACAGAGGCAAACGAATTTTACAGAAATACAGATAATAAAAATACTCTCTCGCGATAAGAAATGTTTGAAGAAACCATTATAGGAAGTTTCCGTGGAAAAACTAGTTCATTTATTTTATTGTAGTGGGGGATTCCTTTAGTAATATTGATAAACTCTATTTGGTTTGTAAATTATAACAAAAACATTTATTTATTCAAATGATATATTCTTCAACAGCTCGAAATGTATTTTTCATTCAACTTATAACAAATGTCGAAAGATGATAAATTATGTGAAACATGTACAATACCTTTGCCACTTATACGATTTCCGAATAATGTTTGTTTGAATAACTATTTGAATAAATGTTTGAATAAACGTTTCCATAACTGTTTGTTACAAAAAGTTTATCACAAAATGTATGATCAAAACTATTTGAAACTGTTTAAATGACTGACTTAAACATCAAAACATTTACAGAGAATAAAATAGAAACAAATGTCACGCCTCAATTAACCTGTCTGAATCAGCATTTCTAAAACTGCTGCATTTCTAAAACTCTTCTTCCAGTCGCATGTCCAACGTATGTAATTACCAAATGTCCTCCTAATATTAAGTTCCACGTCTCCCAATTGGCCGAAGCGTTACGAAAAGTGCACAAAATATGCTACCATTACGCTACTTGGAACTTCAAAATTTTCTGAAACGAGCCATTTTTTCTATACATTTTCTCAGCTAATTAAACTAGGTTCTATTAATGAGATAACAGCTCAATTGTTCCTTGAAGCTTTTGAAAATTTCTTATAAAAATAAAAATAATATTCACGCCCTCTACATGTACACAGTACGTCGGTAATTATAAAAGAGATCAACCTTTTATAACTTTTTGTATAATATGACGTATATGCGTATCTTCTTTGATTAAATCATCCAAACATTTTTCCGTTTTGTCCTTTTATAAGATTCTCTGAGAACATTCCTCTGAGCTAGGTGCGATTAACATTGATTACGTGTTGAAATTGTTCTTTTGTGAGTGGTACGTGAGCGCCTTTCTCTCCGTTTTTTGAGCCATCGGGTGCTGCGGCAGCGCCACGCAGAGGTCATGCGATCATTTTTGCCAAGCGGGCCCACCGCGTCAGAGGGAAAAGGATGAATGGATGGTTATGTATATGATATAATAAGTAGGGAGAGGATTTTTATGCCTTAACAAATCTTGAAACATGCTATTAAAAATATGCATTTCTGATCTAAAATTTCTGAAATATGCATCTAACAATGCAATAAAATGTAACAATATTTCATTTCCGATATAAACCTTTATTGATCAAATTCAGGAGAACCATGCTTGGAAAGAATATTTTTTTGCAAGATATATTTTTGATGCAAAGATATATTTTTGTGCAAACATAATACAATATACCTCACTTCGCGGGAGAAGTAATTGAAGTAAAAGTTCACCTTAGGTAAGCACATTGTATGTCTTGTTGCATTTCTTCTGCCCTAGATTTCCACAAATAGTTTATCATCTATAGAAAAGAAAAAAACTGAAACTGTGAAAAGCTCGTTTTAATCAATGGACACTCAAAAATAAATAGGTTCTAAGAAAAAATGAAACGTCTGCACATTAAATTTGATTTCGTTTTACGTTGTAGGGGAAAATTCCGTTTTGCATTTTCCTTTTTTCCGTGCAATCCCAGATCCCATCAGCCCCAATAACTTCGTATTATTGCGATTTTCCTGTACTAATTTAGAATGTAGATAATTTTACTACATCCAATGCTAAGTGTGCATTTATGACAGTATGGGATAAAGTTTTGTAATTTCGTGTTTTGTTTACTGTGTTTTGATTGATTGATTGAGTGTTCGTCATTCCAGGCGCATCAACTACTTAGGTCATTAGTCCCGTAAGTGTAGAGCATGTTTCCCTTGGAAGGTAGCTGTGATCTTTTCCCACTAGATGGCGAGATCCGGCGCCAACCTAACGTCGACTAGCAGGGTGTTCCCGCAACCAGGTACCTCTCACCAGAGGGGCACCGCCCCAGCTGGGACAAGCTCTACGCTCCTGACCTGTCTCCCGGCACGTGTAGTAGTGCAGTGCATGTGTATAAGTGCATGTGTGCAGTGTAAGTGTGTGTGTGTAAGAGAGTGGGGATAGGACAAGGAAGAGGAGGGAAGGATCGCGCGCGGTCCGTGGCCCATTTGTTTGGGTACTGCTCCGGCATTCGTCGGGTGTGGATCGGAGAAACCACGGAAAACTACCAATCAGAGCAGCCGGCCGCTAGAATTATCGTCCAGACAGCGACTGAATTCGACCTAGCTGACAAGCTAGTGTCGAAACTTCTGCCGCCGTCGGGACTCGAACCTAGGACCTCCCGGTCAGAGGGACTGCAGTAACATCAGTTGATGCATTAAGCCATCTCTGCCGGTTTTATTGTGTTTTGAAGGAAGCAAAATACAAGAGCCCACCGCCACTGCGCTACCACGCGTTGCGCGGTGCGGTGCGGTGCGGAGCGCGCTCGTAAATTAGCATGGCTGCGGTGACGCGTCGCGGCCGCTATGCGGACCTCCGCGGAGCATCCTCCCGCACGGAAGCTATTAAACCGCGATATACGGCTCGCGCGTAAAAAATTAATCAACATAAATCTCTGCGTACTTATTAATGGCTCGTTTAAAATGTTTACACAGAAACAATATCCCGCTGTCCATCAGCGCGAGCACAGGGTCGAAACCTTAATCAATATTTACCCATAATTCAAAAGGCTTGTAACACATTCCAGCGGGAAAGTGTGTCTTCTTGTCGCTTATCCCTTTATGCTAATGGGACCGCGGCGATTCTCTAAACAAATCACTTACGGCCTCCGTGGGCGCGCGGGGCTGATGATAGGGCGGTTGCGCCTTGGAGGCCCCCGCGGTGTTGCCAGGGCTTTGCTGCTGATATCCCCGCCACGATAGTGAATGTTTCCCATTGCTTCGTTGTGTTTCCAGCCATCAAATATACAGAATATCTGAAATTAACTTTGTAGTCTAATCAAGAGTTCCCTCTTAATCATTGGAGCTTCGCACACTTCTAAATTCGAAATAGAGAATCGAAGACATGCTATATTTTGTATGAAACAATAAACCATTAAATGTTGATCATTGCTACCGCATACACTGCATTAACATAGACCGTGATCGTTTGAAAAGAAATTATCCTAAAGACGTGAGTAGAGGTGACTTCTTTAATCGAACACGATTTATTTTTACCAAACCCGTCGTCTCTCCGTTCTTTAGTTTTACCGTTTACTACCCAGAAACCATGCATCTTTATATATTAGTTAACTATTTCACACATCCAAAACTGGCTTGTATGTTTGCACTATTTTAAATCATCAAAGCGAAAACTCAAAATTAATATCTTGATGTATTATTCTTCTGTGAATCCGTTGCTCTCAATAAACATGTTCCTTTTTCCAGTATGTTTTTTAGAGCGAAATTTCCCCACCGAAGGGGAATTCCCCGACCACTGGCAACACTGGGCCCGGCTCCAAGTGGCGCGTCGCCGCGCGGCAGCGGGTGACAACCGTCGTGGCGAAACGGTAGTCCCCCTTTGTTCGCGGCGGGGGCGGCGGCGAAGGCGGCAGCGGGGGCGGCGGAGGCGGCGATGGCGGCGGTGGCGATGGCGGCGGCGGCGGAGACGCCGGGGGCGCGAAGGGGTTGCACAGGTACTTGCCTCCCCCGGCGGAGGCGCGCCGACAGGGGGTGAAAAATGAGCGGCGCCTAATGGAAATCGAACGATGTGAGAAATTAGTGGGGTACCTTCCCACTGCGAGGGGCGCTGAGTCTGGACCACTGTTTAGCTGAACTGAACCCTCAGAAGACTGAGTTGCCGAGAAGTCTCCGGGGAGCGAAATGTTACAAAGTGACTGTGAATATTGTGTCCCTTTAAGGTATTGTTGTTTCATCATGGTTTTCTTTCACTCCTCGTTTCTGCTCAAGTATACTCTAAAAGACTATTCTTTGCAAATGAGCATAATTATTAGCAAAATTATCCCATTTAGTTGACTAACTACCAGTGCATTGGATGACACCAAATTATAGAACAAAGGGAGAATATACAGTACTTCAACTCAGAGATTCCACATTTCCACAATGTTGTGTAACGAGAAGACGAAGACTACTGTATTTACTACTAAATACAATTAGATTCACCTCCCTTGAATGTGAGTTGGTGCAACAAACATTCTTTATGACGATATCACAATTTTCCATGTAAAGATACGAAGGTAAACATTGTACAGTTATTAATTATCACAATTTCAATAAAAATGTGCATACGACCGTATACATTGCGGGTGCATTCACACTATAGAATATTTTCTCTGAATCAGAAGGTACACGCGGTACCCTTCACTTTCCAAGGGGAAAGTATTTACATATTTTCTCAACGTCATCGCTATATACACCACAGAGACCGCTCAATGAGGTCAGAATGAGTCACTTCGCATATGACGACTCCATTAATCGCAAACAATTAACGCCGAACTTTCCGGGTGATTTAAGTCTTCTCCTGTTTCATCCTCGCGTTCTGTTGCTCATGTTTTGCCGACGTCTCCACGCTCGTCCCCGTGGCTATTACAAAACATGTCGTAATCCCAAAGGCAAGGAGCTGGTCCCAGAATCCGCATCACAATGCGCCGCCCACGCCGCCGCCGGCACCACCACCACCACCACCACCACCACCACCATCACCGCCATCACCAACACCACCACAAACACCACCTCCAACACCACCAACACCACCATCAACACTACCACCGACACCACAATCAACACCACCAACACCACGACTACCACCACTACCAACACTACCAACACTAGCACCACCTCCACCGCCTCCACCGTCATGCCATCGCCGACGCCTCCACTACCGGCTTGTGCCGCCTTCTCCGCCGCCACCACCGCTACCTCCACCACCACATCAGCTGCCACAACCGCCGAACTCACTTGTGCCACCCCCACCGCGATTTTCATTTCCTCCACTGCCTCACCACCATCTCCGGTTCCACCATCGATGCCATCAACGCCGCTGTCGACTCCATCTTCTCCACCTTCACCTCCGCCATCTCCACCTCCACCTCCACCGCCGATGCCTGCACTAACGCCGCTGTCGCCTCCATCTCCTCCACCTTCACCGCCATCTCCACCTCCACCTATGCCTACACTAACGCCGCTGTCACCTCTATCGCCTCCACCTTCACCTCCGCCATCTCCACCTCCGATGCCTGTACAAACGCCGCTGTCACCTCCATCTCCTCCGCCTCCATCGCCTCTGTCTCCTCCGCCGCCTCCGCCTCCGCTGCGTGTCCTCGCTAACAGCGCGCGCACACGACGCCCCGCGGGCGACGCGAGCGTCGAGACGCCACGGACGCCGTGTGGCCGTCGGCGCATTGGGGTTCCCTCTGGGCCACGGCGCGGCGCCCAGACCTCCCAAGTTGCGTTGGGCAGCCGGCGAAGAGGAACCCACACAACACATGCAGTCTGTTTCATTGTCACTGAAGCTACGATAGTTATATCATCTTTGGATTGAAGATCTACATTCTTTTCGCGTAGTGGAATTCTTTAGGAATGTCTAGCAGTTGTTTTTCACTGGGGGTTAAAGATTTCTTCAATAATACTAATACTTTGAAAATAAAAAATGACTATTATAACTTCATTTACTCATATATGAAGTGTGAGGGTTATTAAAACAACAAAATACCTTATCTGTTTCATAACATATTAATGCAAGTCTAAGGTTCCAGGAAAAATACACTTTCAAAAGTAAAATATTTGTTAAGGAAATTGAAAATAGCCTGTTTTGCTTGCAACGCATTCTTATCTTTTAAATCTTGGCGAAATTGGCATGGCAGAAAGTGAATTATAAAAACTAATATCATTAAAAAATTAAGCATCTGAATGGTGCTAATTTTTTTTAAGACAACTGACATTTTTCTCTCATTTATGTTGTACAAGAAAAAGATCGTTTATAAACGATCTCATTTGCACATTAAATACTATTTGGAATAAACATGCATTTATGTAGGAAGATTCGATGACTTCAATGTAGCGAAATTATGGACACCAGTCATGTACATAGACAATAATATATTTTAACTTCACTTATTACAATAACCATTCAGTAACTGCGAAGAAAACTTAATAAAAATCAATTCAAGAACTAGGACGACCCTCGTGAACGAAGAAGACTTCTCGTAAAATGGCCCATACAGTTGGAGTTATGCTTGCGTGTTCCTACACTTCGCACCCACCCTGCATTTACCTATTCTCTACAGTCATCTTTTCATGACTATGCAATGCATTAAATTGACTAAAAAGAATT
Organism: Acheta domesticus; assembly: GCA_031308135.1. Lineage (NCBI taxonomy): Eukaryota > Metazoa > Arthropoda > Insecta > Orthoptera > Gryllidae > Acheta > Acheta domesticus. Next base: position 26,551,000 of record JAHLJT010009355.1, on the reverse strand, counting down.
CTTATTCGCCCCAGATTTGTTCTACTGATCGGAAATGATCTTAGGTACCTGGAGAGAGCTCTAATTCTTACGCACAACCTATCATTAAGTGCATAACGCACATACACAGGTTCGTGAAAATCATCAATGTATGGCGAACGAGTTCGTGAACTGTCATGAACTGATGTCACTGCAGTCCCTCTGACCGGGTGCCGCTTTCGAGTCCCGACGGCAGCAGGATTTTCGACACTAGCTTTTCAGCTTGGTCGAATTCAGTCGCTGTCTGGAGGAGAATTCTATCGGTGGCTGCTCTGATCGGTAGTTTTCCGTGGTTTCTCCGATCAACACCAGGCGAATGCCGGAGCAGTACCTTAACAAACTGGCCATGGACCGCGCGAAATCTTTCCTTTCTCTTCCTGTTCCTATCCTCACCCCTCACCCACACTTACACTAACATGCACTACACTACCACACATGTCGGGAGACCAGTCGGGAGCTTAGAGCTTGTCCGGGCTGGGGCGGTGCCCCGCTGGTGGGAGATACCTGGTTGAGGGGAAAACGCCGTTAGTCGACGGTAGGTCGACACCGGATCTTGCCATCCAGCGGGGGTAAAGATCACCGCAACCTCCCGAAGAAAACACACTACACTTACGGGACTAGTGACCTCTGTAGTTGACATGCCCGGAATCACGAACAATCAGTGAATCGATCTTGTGCTGTCCCTGTCGCCCAGTTGGAAGCGCGAGTACGCCGCGGCGGAGGCCGCTAATGCGTGCGTGGGGGCGGGCGCGGGCGGGCGTGGGCGCGGGCGCCGCCAAAGGCCCCGGGCGGGCGCGCGCCGCCCACTGTTTTAAAATGATAATCGCGCGACGCTGTCCGCAAACACTGTGTCGCGGCACGCCGAGGTGCGGCCTCCGCCCCCGCCTCCAACACGCACGCACGCACGCTGCTCTCGTGCGCGCTCTGCCCCGCGCGCTACTTCGCTCTGTCCGCTCGCGCTGGGGATCCTTGGCCTCCGGTGCAACACTGGGCGACTTCGGTGTACCAACGACAGGATACCATTAATGATGCTTTGAACCCTAATCTGAAGAAAATCAGAAGCTCTCATCTCAGTGGTTTAGACTGTAATTCTCCTAGTTTGTGGTTTGAATTTCAATCCAAATCGTGAATTTTTAAAAGTGAAAAAATCATTCGTATGCCTTCCTTCGGAGGCACAGTAAAGCTGTCTGTTCCATGTTGTAGATTTTAACTACATATCAAAGTTTCTCAATCCTAATAGAATTCTCTTAGCTAAATTCAAACCGCCTATTCCCTTGCCCGTGTGGTACCCTCTTTCATTGCTAGATGGCGAAAGAAGCGTTACAAAATTTGCATTGTCAGGTGGAAGAGCAGGCCTGAGCTTTGCCATGTAAAATAAGTTATTCTTTTATCGGTTCAAGGACAACTATGTGTCAATACGCATTACTCGACTATCGGTATTGCGAATATTGGCTTCAAAATGCACTGTTATTCGATAGATAAGTCGAACTATTTGATAACTAGTAGAATTTTCTTTTCTTTTGAATTCCAGTTATATAATTTCCATAGCGTTGAATTTTATCGTTGAATCAAAATATCCGTTTATTGTTCAGTACATACATGCTAGTAGATATTTATTTTATGAATCCTAGATAATTCTCAATCATTGAGAATATGACTTTTGTACCAAATCCTAAGTCTCATATTAGTTGAAACCTTATGATTTCGTATTTGTTGATCACACATTCGTTTTTTCCTAAAAAATGAAAATGTGTAAAAAACTGTTTGATTACTTCCTTTGACATCTCCTATTGATTTCGTATACTCATAGTATTTTGTATATTCATAAATTTCTTTCCCGTGTTCGACAAGACTCGTGGTTGTATCCATGCTGTATTTTCTCTCGTGTTTTCTCATTTCTTTGTTGAAATAAGAAAAAACTGGCATTAATTCTTTTCCCATGCATAAATGAATGTCAAGAAACAAAAAAAATTGACCACTCTATCCTTATTCAAAGTTTTATTTTATTTTGTAAAGGAATTTATTTGGTATGTAAATGAAGTCAACTAGGTCCACGAATGAATTAAAGAATCAGGACTGAACGTTTGGGCCTGTTGGAGCTTTTTCAGATCAGTTCCGTTGTCCCTGCTCTGAAGCACTTTTCTCAACTGTTTACATTCGAATCGTCTCCTTCGCCTCGTAGCACCATCTTGGTGTCCTCATCATCATTCCGTTGTTCTGTTCCCACAAATGTCACCTTTCTTTGCACTAGCACAGCAAATTCTCCCAGCTTCTTACTCTCTCGAATTCTTCTTCTGAAGTCAAATTGGATAACTGAACAGAAATGTACTTTTATTCTACGTCTCACGATTTTTATGGATTGTAAATTACGTTCTACGGATATTTTTAGCGTCGCTCGTATGTTTTTCGCGTTGAAGTTATTTTAAGTTTTTTCTGTGGTTAGGTAATGTGCAGTGTACTTTGCAAAATTCAAAGAAGCATAAAGAAGTTAGACAAGATATAAATAATGGAATTACAATTTTTCAAGCTTATGACGTAAATGACATAGTAATTAATATTAGTTAAATTTCTAAATATTCTTGTCTTAATATTCTAAATATTCTTGAATAGCTGTCTATCACAATAATTTCTGTTCTATTTAATAACGTAAGTGACCTCATTATGCATCTTATTTTAATCGCCGTTTTATTCATAGTCAGATTTAAAAATGTAACTGAAAGTTATTGGAATCAACCAATTGCAGCGCTGAACTGAAGACAATTGAAGGCAATTTTTAAACATTGCGATGGTCCGTTTGTACGGAAACGCGTCTTACAAGTGCCATTTGTGTATCTATTTTAAAGATACCAGTCGCCTTGAAGACAATCTGAAGCCAGACCACGTTACCGTGGCAGTGCAGCGTTCGCGACGAAGAGTCGTCTGCTCCTCAGGGCAAGAATGTCTGCTACTTGTCTATTTAGGTCAAAGGTAGACACTAGGTGGCAGGATTTTTGACATTAAATACATAAGGAAATTTCAGCCGCTGACTGGAGGAGAATTCTAGCAGCCGATCGGTAGTGTTTCTTGGTTCCTCTGATGAATACCAGGGGAATCTCAGAGCAGTGCTTTACAAACGGGCCATGAACCTCGCGCGTTCTTTCCTTTCTCATTATTGTCGCTTCCTCTCTCCTTCCACGCACACTTTCACTTACGCATGCTACAATATTGCACACGCAAGACCAGACGGAAGCTGGGGTAGTGCCCTACTGTGAGAGGTATGTGGATTAGGAAACACCGCAATTCGGCCTGTAGGTCTGCGACAAATCTCACTTTCCAGCAAGTATGAAACACTGTCACATCCCTGAGAATAAGAGGTCCCACACATACGGGATTTACTCTTCGGCGAGCGCGTCCCATCATTTCCCACCAGCAGGCGCGTGCGTTACTCCGTACCGCATTTATCATCTTCGATTTTCACGACAATAGTTATTACTTTTGTTACTGAACGTGAGGCAAATATTCTTTATTTATGTTTTTATGCATTTTATTTCATAATATCTAACTAAATACCAAACGAAATAATATTTAAGAATCTGACCCAACACTCGCTCCCTCCGTATCTTGATACGTGTAACCTGTCGGGGAATGAATACGATGAAAACGTGCCTTCTAACGTTTCTTCGGAAACAATGCATTTAAGTTTGAATTAGTAGTTAGTACTCCAAAATATGCGTCATAAAGCTCAATAACAAAACAGCAGTAAGAATTCTAATGGATAAAATACGCAAATATTCTACTTACATGACAAAGCGTGTGCGGTACGGAGTGCTCTACCGTTGCAGAGTTCGAATTACTCATGACTAACGGTCAATCGGCTTTTGACGTGATTTGAGTGTCATCGGTTGAAAATATAATGAATGAAGAATAACTATAAGCTCAATAGTGCGACACCAATTATTTACACGAAATCAACAAAAACGTAAGAATGCGGCACTGAGTGCCGCTAAGCGCCCGCCGGAGGGTGAATACATAGAGCAGTTGATGCTTCCGCAAACAAACTCACCAATGAATCAACCGTCAGAACCCCTTCCGTGCCGCCCCGTGGATGTCATCATTAGAGACCGGAAAAATATGTAGTATGAAACGTCAAAATATGTACATAAATATGTAATGAAAACAGTAAGAATATGTAATAAATATGTAAAATCCGATATAATATGTAATATTAAAATTCTTTAATTAAAAACCTTTTACTTAGCAAGAAATTACATTTAGAAAAACTGCTCACTTTACATTATACAACTATCTTGTTCGTAGTAAAAGCTTCATCTGTTGTAATCCTGGACCGTAATTAGCAGGCCGAATTAATCGTAATAGAAGCCATCACACAAACTGCTGAGATCTACGACCAGCAAACATTCACTATAGCATCTTCATCAAGGTGTTACAAGTGGGCGATCGCAAATTTTTCTCGGAAATTAAGGTTACAGATCACAAAACGCGGTGTCAATAATATTTTGGACAGCTAGATTTCCCCAATAATGTAGGGAAAATGCTAATTTAAAAAATACACATTTTCCTAAAAATTATGGAATGAAATTGAAGAAAATTGATAAAATAAAATACGAGTATATTGTGAAAACAGCAAAATATGTAAAATATGTAATATAGTACTTAATATGTAAAAATATGTAACGAAAAAATTCGATATTGTGTTAGGAGGGCTATGATTACAATTTTGAGAACGGTAAGTAGAAAGACAAAAAAATATGTAATTACATAAAAATCTGGTCTCTAGTCATCATTTACCCCACGTGTCCCGATGGCCCCGCCTCTCCGCCGCCCAACGATCCCGCCTCCCGCAGACCCTCCGTCCCGTCGCCGCGGCGTCGTGAGCGCCCCGCCCCCGCGCCGGAACCTTCGCGTTGGACGGCGTCGTCCCGTCCCCGTCTCCGCCGGAATCGCTGATTCATCTGCCGCGCCGTGGTTTCCCGACGCGTGGGCGCGCTTCGGATATTTCAGACCCTTTCTCTTTGTTTCTCGTTTTGAGGCACCTGGAATGCCGTGTGAACGCGGCGTCTCGGCTCGGCCGAGCACAAAGAAGCAGTCTTGATTCATCACGTGTCATATTTAAGACGGTGAATTGCTGAACGTTTTAAAGTAAACTTCCCCTAATTTTAGCGTGCCTGTATGTGCATGATTACCTGCACAAGTTGTGATGCTTGTATTGCTTCACGAAGAGATGATTTCTTCATAAAACGCGAGATGTTGAGACCGTAGTCTTCTAGACACTGTAGTTCTTTCCCATCTTCTCTTCCTGAAAGTCATGTGTGTGTATGAGTTGACGACTGTTTACGGATGGGATGACGACAGGCTCGGTGTGCACTCGCTCTGCGCTGTCTTCTTTGTAAATGAAAAACGGGCTACACACATCCTCGTCCCATGGAGTCCATTGTTTTACGAATGCAACTCGCTAATTTTGACTCTTCCGTCGCTGTTGGGAAGACACATGTCCGCAGGTGTCTACCGCACCTGTTGCCGCCGAGCCGCGTTCATTGAGGAGTATCGTGGAAGCAAAGGCGTGCCTCTGGAGAATGGGTCGTTGCGAAATTCGGGAGACGTCGTGAGACTCCCACCACCCTCCATTCTCCGCTCGTTCTGCACCTGACGAAGCCTTTCTTTATTCACAGTTGTTCGACTTGAGAGTACACAGAAGTTCTGCATGACACTCCGAAAATGCATTGGTAATAATAGTGTGTATGCTGATTAAGACGAGACAACTTGCGCCGCTGACGTTTGAAATATTACTTCATTGTATCCCCAAAACAGTGAAATGTATGTATTTCTCGTTAAAGAAAAAATAGCTATTTGAATAACTTTCCTCAATTCGAGGAAATATTTTTTGGGAGTGTTCTGCAATTTCCTGGTTTCGAGTAACCAAAATAATACTATATTCCCGCACTGCGAGATTAAAATGGTGTTTAAAGCCACCAACATGAAAACGAGTAAACCGCGCAAACCTGTCCATTTAGTACGTAAATACAAACAATGACCAAGAAAAACGAAGATCCGATACGTCATTGTTACTGAAATCCAAGTGATGGTATTTTTGGTCTGTCCAAAGGCAGGAATGTACGTGTTTCAAGTGTAATTTTTACAATATTATAAAACCCGATTAAATATATGCAAAAAATTCATTCCGTGCCTGTTTGTGTCGTTTGATGTAATAATACTTTCTACACTCATAAGTATTGAAAACGATAATATTTCTTTCGAAAAGAAGAGAATCTACACGCCTTAAAACACCACAACTCTAGTCAACCCGTCCACAGCGTCCTGCCTTCTTTAACGGCAATCTTCAGAATTTCCATCTTCCGCTGTTTGGGCGGTCGTTCGGTCGTCGGCGACCGGGCACGGCACGCCGCTCCCACCGCCGCCCTCTCGCGCTGCCCACAGTCCGGCACCCATCGCCCGCGGCGGCGGGGGGCGGGGCGGGGCGGAGCGGGGCGGGGCGGCGGGAGCCGCGGCACACGGGGCCAGCGCGGCGCGCAAACAGGGCGGGGAAGCAAACACAGCCGGCGGCGGCGGCGGCGGCCCAGGAGACGCACCCGCCGCTCGCGCACGCACGGAGGCGGCGGCGGCGGCGTGGACGTGAATGGAAGCGACGCGCTCGATGAATGGATACGGGGCCCTCAATGAGACAGCCGTCCGCCCGCCCGCCCGGCCGGTCAAGCGGCCAGCAGCAGCCGCAGCCGCAGCAGCGACGCGTCGCACACGTGTGTGTGTGCGCGCGCGCCGCTCCTCCGCGTGCACGTGCGTGCGTGCGCGCCCTCGAGACGTGCGCGCACGTCTCTCCGCGCTGCGTGCACGCCCGCGCGCTCCGAGCGTCCGGCCCGCCCTGCCCAACCGCCGCCACGCTCACGTGCGTGCGTGTTTGTTCGCTCCGCCATGAGCTCGCCCTCGGGGCCCGCCCGCCGCCAGATGAGCAGGCGCGCGGCGCTCTTCTTGCGTAAAGCCGCGCCTCGCCCCGCCACGCCACGCCACGAAAGAAATAGGCCACTCGAGTTGTATCACGACAAATACGGATCCCAGGCGAGTTCTTGTGCGGCGGACGCTAGAAGGACGCTGGCTCGCTTGCTCGCGTACGCGCCACGCCGCCTGCCGCCGACGGCGTCCACCTGGGAGATGTCAATGGGCGAGTAAGCGAGGAGCGCACGAGAGGCATGACATGAGACGCCGACGTTTTCACAATAGGCACTTTTAGACTCCAGTCCATCGTTATTTTAATCCGGCGGGTACAAGAACGAAGATCCGTGTCCGGCGAATACCGAGAGCCGTGATTACACAGGCGAGTTTCTTAAGCAGCGATTGAGATCGACAAAAACTCATTCAGACGAATAGAACACTCATTTATCTCTTCATATAAAACAAATGAAGTGTGGCCTTTACAAAAGAGGTTGGAGAAGAACAAGCTTTGTACGTCAGCGCTGAGTGTATAAAACAGAAACCACAGCGGATACATCGATTTGTCAGTGATGATGAACATGTGTTGTTGCGTAGTTGGTTGCAGTTCATAGGGTATATGTAGAATGATAATTTCGTAAATGCTATCTCCGCCTTGTCATTGTGTCTAAATTGCTTGATGACATCTTCTTTCTTCTACTTCGGTGAATATGAAAAACAATATTAAGATTGAATCGTCCAGCCAGGTTTATACTGTTGGTGAACGGTACATAAAAATATTTATTTGTACACCTATTGATCAATTACATTATAAAGATAATGAGTTTACTTTATTACTTTACTTGAGTTTATGGTAAGTGTTTCGTATTAGTGCACAATACAAATCAAGAATTTCATTGATTAAATTAGTTTCGCTAGAATTTGAATTTGTTCTCTTTTTATAGATCCATGGCATCAAAATATTTGACATTTAAAGCCTATGAATACCCACATACACTAATGCGATAATTCTTTAAACAAATCTATGACTCGTATGGAGACAATTCAACTAAACGCATATTAACACAGTGTATTAATAGCGAATTCCAATGAGGAATTTTTGTCTAAACTATTTTCTCGAGAACGTAATCGTACCCTCTGTTATTTACTTGCAAATTCCCTAACACTGTTTCTGCCATGTCTATTTGCTGCCGATAAACCACCTACAGCCACCGACGTCTGTGGATTCTCAGAAGAGACATCAACGCGCGAGTAGAACACGAACCCAAAGTAGCCCTGCCCAGCACTTGACCCGGGATTAATGCAGAAACCGCAAGCTGGACGCCGGCTACGGAGACGCTTCCTCGAAGGCCGTGAAGGCGGCGGGACGCGCCGCAGGGCGGAGGGGGCGGCGAGGGAGGACGGGACGGTGAGGGCGGAAGGGCGGCGAGGCCGGACGGAGCGACGAGAACAGCGGGGACGGCTGGAGTGGGGCGAGCGGCGGGCGCGGAGGGCGGGGGAGTGGCGGGGACGGCGAGGGCGGGCCCGGGCCCAGGCGCGACCCGCGGTTCGCTCTCGCGGACCTGTGCTCCGCCCACGCGCGCCGCTCGCGGGCGTTTCGGAGGCAATTAGTCACCGGCGATGTTGCCGAGGAAGCGCGTCCGTGACTCATGGAGGCGCGGGGCTGTCCGTCAGCGCGGCGGGCGGGGGCGAGGGGCGAGGTGCGGGGGTGGGGGAAGGGGTAGGGGCGGGGGCGGTGGTCGCAGACGGCGCGGCCTCGGCCCCGCCGCACAATACGTGCTGCCGTGTGGCCACGCTAATGCAAAGTGCGTTGCGCGGACGACTACGGTGCAGGCAGGAGGAGAACGAATCGGCGATCTGGCGAATGGGTGGACGTGAGCGTTGCAGAGGGTGGAAGGCAGATGAAGAGTGAACGAAGTTGGCTGTGGGGCTAGTACATGCAGGGAAAGAATTCATTAGAATGTTGCTTGATCATGAATAGGCATTCATAGTGTTCATGGTTGTGTGATTAGGAAGTAGCAAATTAGCATAAAGATCATCTTATCAGTAGACACTAAGCAAGAAACAAATGTTAAGGAGGTTCACTTCATGTCGATTCACATTGAAAATTATCAACACACTGAGAGAGCAAGTCAATGAATCACCATATAATCTATTACTTCTTTATAAACAGCACCTAAAGATCTGAAATATACACTTTTTTGTCCTTCTCGCGTAGAAAATAAAAACTAGTATTTGTTTTGAATGAGATTCAAGATTTTTTCCTCCACGTCGCATACGTCGCATTACGGTGATACGGGCAGTGTAAAATACACCACTTTTTCCTCGCTATTGCAAGAGTTCAAAGTTTGGCGCATGAAGTCATGTTTATTAAAAACAATTGTTCAATGTACTTGAAGGATAGTATTAATAAAACTAAAATCACAAGTCTTAGAACGTTAACTCTATATTTTAAAGTTGTTAGAGAATGCCTTAACATGATTTACAACGATCTTAAAGTACTCCACACGAACTGTGTTTAAGCGTGTTTACTTATAACGAATTTTACCATCTTAAAGAGAACAGACGTCAATAAATTACATATTTTCTAGAACCCGTGAAAGTGCAAACACCAAAGCGCCTAATGCGGCGAGAAACATCACGATTAACAGGATGTCCAAAGCGAGTCGTGACTGGCTTTTCGGGAGGCCTCGGGACGTGCATCACTAGTTGTGTTGGGAGGCCTATGCTTTCTGGGAACGGCAGTAATCTTATTCCCGTCTTGTTTGCCGCGGCGCCGGGCGCTGACCGGCCTCGAGAGGGTTCCCCTAATTGCGGCGTGCGTCGGGCGGAAGCAGCGGACGCTCGCCCGGCGCTCGCCCGGCGGGCGCACGCTGGGCGAATGCGTGTCAGGCAGGGGGCGTCACGCCAAGCCCTGCCCTGGCAGGAACTCGCTTTTGGGACGCGACATGACACCACCAACCGTCGCGGTACCGTATTGATTGATTGGATGATTCCAGATGCGTCACATGCGAAAGTTCATTAGTCCCATAAGTGCGGTGCCATGTTTGTAATCGCGGTAGGTGAGGTGATCTCTCGCTGACTGGTGAGGTCCCGCTCCGACCTACGCCGGCTTGCGGAAGAGTTTCCCAACCACGATCTCCCACACGGGTGCACTGGCCCAACCGGGACAAGCTCTAAGCTCTCGACAAGTATAAAGTGTATACATGTGTGTGTAATGAGTGTAAGTGTGTGGTGTAGTAAGACGTGAGAATCTAGGACAATGATTCGCATGCGATCCGTGACCCATGTTGTCATAGAACTGCTGCTGGCATTCACCTAGTACTTGTCATGCTGGGGAGAAACCCACGTGAAAACTACTTATCTGAAGCCAGCCAGCCGCGAGAAATTCTCTCAGACAGTGCCTGAATTCGACCTGATTGACAATCTAGCTTCGAAAATCCTGCCGCCCGCGCTGGCGGGGACTCGAACCTAGGACCTTCCGATCAGAGGCACTGCAGTAACACCAGTTCATGCCCTGAGCTACCTGTGCCGGTCAGACAGGGCGTGTAACGCACGCCCCCGCCCACGCGGACCCGCTTTCGTGAGGACTCGAGACGCCGCCGTCGGACGCCGGAGGCTGCGAAGGAGAGGAACGCTTTAAAAATGTTTTAAGTACTGGTGTTTAGGACACTCAGGACTGGACGTCAAGTAGGCTCTTTCAGACACGTTTCAGAGGGTAGGCAATTCCTTTCAGCGAATAAGCAAAATAAATGGTTGTTTGGTTTACCTAAGGCAAATAGGTAGTGTGGTCTTCTTTTTGATAATTTACTCAATCAATCAACAAAAACGATTTTTATTCATAAAAAGTTCTACTAGATTTGAGTATCTATCTTACCCAATGACGTTAAGTATTCCTCATAGCCTACCCACATTCCGAGCTCAGAACTACTCAAACACCACACGTACCATCCAAATAGTACACAAGACCCAAAACTATTCCGTACTGTGACCGACTTTCCGTCCAGCGCATTGAAATCAATCAACAGCCAGATCATCTTATTACTTCTCACACTGTGGAACTTTACGGGCATACTTCAAAACATTTCTGATCTGTCAAACACGCACAATATAAAAACCTTACTAACTAAACAAGTCTTAACTATCAAATTGTTAACCAAAACCTAGACAATAATACATGACTAAGTGGTTGTAACACTGATATAACAGGCGACATATGTAGCATGCATGTTGCGACGACAACCGCTCTAAAAGGAAGATTATGGGTTTGATTCCTGCGTAAAGCATTCATGTTCTTTTCCTGTTATGGATGTTTTCCCTCGTATTCAGGGCAATGACACATAATTCATAACTGCTGAGTGGTGGAATGTCTCAAACCAGCTGAAAGGTGAACTCAATAGATGTATAGATATTGCAAAATATTAGGAAACCAAATGTAGTTGAGGTTATTTGTGTAAAATTCACAGAATATTTAATAATGTAGTTAAATGTAAATTTCTGTTTCAATCGCCACCCAATATTTATAAGTCTGGATTTAACTGGTTCCCACTCACCAGTTTATCTATTTTGGCTTGAATTTTAAAATATCCTCGCACTATGCTATGGCACATACTGTGAATCATTATTCTAATATTCTCTAATATAAGTACAAAGCATTCGATTAATTTGAATAATCAGTTGTCAGGACAATAGTAAGTCAGAGAAAAGCAACACGAGGAAATTTCTGCACTTACCATTGATATTTTACATATGTTTCACATTAAAAAATTCATATTTACTAATTCATTAATAGAATTTTCTATTTCAATACGCCATAATATATTAAAACAAAACATTATGAATTAATTTATATATTTCTGGTGCACGAGAACAGCTGCTGGGTGGGGGTGCAACTATCTACCACGTAATAATCACTAGCATGCTCGAGAATGCAAAGACAAGTTAATGACTCATAAAATTATATAATCGAGAAAGCTTTTTTGCAAAAACTTCAGGAATAACTATTTCATTAAACATTTAAACACGTACAGTACAACAAATGCAAATGAAAATCGCTTGAAGTCGTGCAATGAGACATGCTCACAGGATTCCGTTGGAAAGGAAACGAGTGAATCCTTGATGCACGATTACTCATTTGTGTCAGACAGAGATCGCGAACTCCAGGAGGAATGACGTGGTGAGAGATGCGCGGCGGCAGGCGCAGAGAACGCGGGCGAGGCAGCGGGGAGTGCGTGGCGCACGCTCACTCGTCCTAGGAGGGGCTTCTCCAGAGAGATCTCCGCTTGGGAATCCGCGTTAAGACAGCTACACAGGTATTTCAGTCATTTCCGGAGGTCGGCTCTCCTATAAAGCGACGCATTTTCCCGTAGTCAGGAACGGACTGCTATACCCAAGTTCTCGGGTTCAAACCCGATCGAAGCCGTGGATTTTTAGGGGCGAAAAAATCCTTCGTACGCCTCAACCAAATTACATACGAGTGGTTACACTATAATTCTAACATAAAAATAATATTTTTGAAAGGTTTCTTAGCCCCCGTCCCACCACCCACACCCTATAGAGCAAAAAACGTGTTTTTTCAACTTCAATTTTTTTCGACAACTTAACACTATTTTATCAGACTGAAAAAAATATGATCAATAAGAACACAATTTGAACTTTCAGCAAAACATTTTCCAATATTTTCTCAAGGCCAAATTCAAACACAAAAAAATATTTTCGAAAAAAATAATTATGTTGAAAAATGTTTTGCTGATAGTTCAAATTGTGTTCTTATTGATCATATTTTTTTCAGTCTGATAAAATAGTGTTAAGTTGTCGAAAAAAATTGAAATTAAAAAAAAACACGTTTTTGGCTGTATAGGGATGTGGGTGATGGGACGGGGGCTAGGAAACCTTTCAAAAATATTATTTTTATGTTAGAATTATAGTGTAACCACTCGTATGTAATTTGGTTGAGGGGAACTTTTTACCATCTTATCGGGGGGGGGGGGGACACTTTCGAGTGGAAAGCGAAGAGGAAGCGCGACGCGTCCGCGGTCGCGGTCTGATACCCGCGCGGCGCCCGCCCGCCTTGACCTATGGGACGAGCGGATTCGAAATGCCGCAGCGGCGCGGCGCGTCGCGTCAATTCGCCGCGCTCCACGAGGAGGCAACACTTTATTATCTGCCGCTCCCGACACCAAGAATGCCGCCCGCTGTGACCCGCGACTCGCCAATGAATATTTTCTCCCAGTCGCCTTGCCCAACTCGCGGGTAATTTTCTCGAGAAATACGCATAATTTAGAATCAAAAACGTTGCGGAGGCTCGATGAAGCGAAAGGAATACGTTCGGTTTGCCACACCTACGACAAGTTCTTCGCGGAGTGTTGTCTGGGAACGGTAAGGCAGTGTAAACAAATCGTGCCTTCTAACTGTATCTATGTCATAGAAAGTTTCGAGTTAAAAACAAGCCATGATCAGACGTACATCTGTATAGATGGATAAATACTGCGCTAACTGCAGTTGTAATTGCTACGTCTAGTCGTCCCTTCTCAGGCCCCATGTACAGACAAACGGGTTTAAGAATCGTGCCTTTTAAGGAATTCGGGGACTCCGAAGTGGAAAAGGTTGTATCGAACAAGACATTTGCTCTTGGAAGAGTTAGCGTTGCCGTTTTTACTGAAGTTGCTCGACTGCCAACTTTGCTGGGAGCAAACACGGCGCATTACATAAATTCAGTTTCGGCCAGTCACGGAAACGGACTTTTCACTCTTCGCTAAGAGCTCGTTGTGGCTAAAGGGCGATCTAAATCATAGCCGGGCACAGCTTAACAGCCTTGGAGAAATAGCCTCTTTTCTACGAACAAATATTAGCGCTAAAAACTGGTCCTGAAGGAACTATGGCTTCTGAGTTCTATAATTGTGTAATGTGGGCAATACTAATATGTCGTGTACACGTACGCTACTACAAGAAAGGTCTATTCCCTTTAAATTCATTTAATTTTATTTCTTGTTGTGCATTAAAATCGTATTATCAGATTTACGTACATATCTCACATTCTTTTATAATTTTTGTTTCATTACTGTATTGGCTGCAAATTCGAAATACTTTTCTTCATTTCAATTAAACTTTGGCTATTTCATAAAAGTGTGAATTACAAATTAATATCCTAAGAAACATTACTGTGTTTTAGTTGTTGAATGTCCATTTTGAGAACGTAGCGACAATTGTATTAATGGCAAACACTTTGCGATAGAAATGTATTATCATTATGATTCTCGCAATGTTATTATTCTTTGAAGTAATCATGCAATATTTACGACGGATAAAACATTTCTGTTGTAATTGTTATAACGCTTTAATACGATCAGACACATTTAAGCTCAAGTACCCTTGATATTTGTTGAAATCATGTCTCTGAGACTAAATTACCCTGCACGAGAATAATTCTAAATGTGAATGCCCTTAAATCCTAGAGGCAGCGACCCCTCCCGCAATGGCCATGAAAATGATGATTAATCACCTCAATCTACCGGCGACACAATTAGGCCAAATTCGACAGGAGATTGTGGGCGTAATTAATTGAAAGTTTCCGATCCCTCATTACTGATATGGGGCTCCATCTGTCTTACGATTATTTTATAAATCGTCTGCGTTTTACACAGAGCCGGGCACGCCCCATCACGAACTCTACATTAACTAATACGAACTATTTACCCTCATTTGTCTTCCTGGAACGGTGAGCGTCCGCAGCGGTCCGGTTGGAGCCTGAGGATAATTTAGTATTCATTACGCGGCGTCCTATTTCTTTCAATCCGATGTGAAATTCAATTTGCACGTCTCTCGTCCAGATAAGAGTCGTTATTGATAGCGACAAGCCGTCGTGCCGCTTGTTCCTCCCGGGCAGCGTTTCCTAACCTCACTTTCTCCCCAGCGGCGGCGTCGGGAAATTTCGAGGGAGCAGCGTCGAATACATTACGGCGGCGTGTGAAGCTTATGAAGATGTCGACGTGCCAATTACGTCGAAGACAGCTCCGGTCGGACGCCCACGCTCCCGGAGAAGAAGCGTAGGGCTGCTGTATCATGTAAATCAGCACCGGAGAAAGTCAGTGCGGTCACATGTGGACGCGGAGGCCTACGATTCTCCCATGCTCTTGCTTTCGTTGGTCAATCTCTGTGAGATTCAGTGGTGGGCAAAAGGGGTTTGCGGCAGTTCGGCTGCGTTTTCCGGCTTTTCTTCTCTCCCATTCACTTGTAGTACGCATTATAATTAACACAATCATTTTCATTCATAATATTCCTGTACGATCACCCTCATGTAATTATACATTTCTTTGCATTATTTTATTGCATTAGATCTGTTCACTTTTAGAAAAATTGTTTAAAGGAATATAAATTTGAGGCATGAAAATGTTATGTCAAAATGTGCGTCAATCTACGTCTTCCAACATATTTAGCGCAGTCAAAATAGACTAATCGAGTGATATAAATCCTGGAATTTTAAAATTTGAATTGGGAAATCATTGGTAGTTGGTATCTACAGTGCATCATACTAAAAAGCCAGATAAGGGCTTAGGAGTGTCAATTGCTTATGCTCAATGTTATTATCAGCATCACAGTCCACTTGAGAATGTAAATTGGATCGTATTATAGCAATAGGAGCTCGAAAAACGCTTAAGCGTCTATCTTCTTTATTACACCACGAACCTTAGCCATGCCATGATTCGCTCAACATTTTGTCATCCACATCTCGAAAAGTACGATATTTGCACGTCATATTATTTAAAAAAAATATATTCTTATTTAAAACAGAAATTTTTTGTCATGTAATTGGATGACTCCTTTACAATCTCGATATGTTTTCAGAATCTTTGCTTCGGCTTGTCATTGTGTGAGCTTTTCCGCGGGAATTTCATTCATTAATACTTATTCCAAGGAAAACTGAAAATCATTCTCACCGAGAAAATTATAAATCTTCTCCCTATAATTGTCATCTAATCATCCAAAAGACAACTTTCTTTTGGCACTTGTTGCACATTTGGTTCACTATAATTTCTTGCAGCAGTTGTCGTAGTAAATTGCATCAGCTTCTATCAAATAACTGACAATAAATGATGATATAACGTGATGACTCTTCATTCCCACATGCCTCCGCACACGGCAGCATGATCCAAAACTTACATCAACGTACATCACCTACTTTCTTCTACTTTCTTACATCACCTACGTCATTACAAAACGTACATCACCTACTTTCTGGTGTAGTTCGTATATTTTTTCTGATGAAACTCATCATCAATTATTTCACAGCAAATAAATCAAACTTACAGAGGAAATCAAATTGAACTATAGTAGATCGTATAGAGAAGAGAGCTTGAGATGTTGATTGGTGGTTCTCCGAAGAGCTTTATCTTAAATCAGCTTCAAAAGAGCCTATGTAAATTATGTTTTCATCAAGAAGCACAAATAACTACAGATTTCTTCTCACTGAAGATGTTCTGTTTTCCATCCATGAAATACTGTCAATAAGTAACTATTGACTTCCTTTTAAACATATGACCCACCGTTTACTATCAACACTTTTCTCACAAATCAACCTCCCAGCCATTACGAGGCGAGGATGTATTAACCAACCACAATACACGGAAGCTAACGCAATCTTGCGAAGCGCATAAAAAGGTATGGAATCGTGGTGTATTTGTGTAGTTCCCAGCGTATTTATAAAAGCAATGATGACTAAAACTCTAAGATATTTGATGCTACAGAGGACTTGCTGTTGTATCAATCCGAGTCCCGATTAACCGATACAGTCATAAGAAAAGGCAACAAAATAATTCATTGGCATTAACCAATATTTTCAGCGATTCCAGAAATGTTTACACTTTCCCCAATTGCATAATTATCGGATTTCCTCGTCAATCATTGAGTGTGCCATTTATCAGTACCATTCTTAGTTTAAGTTCTCTCTCTGTGACTGCGGTAAATGTGAATTATTTAAAATATTATTTTATATATTTTTTAAAATTTTACAGTGCGCATAATCCTTTAGCAAAATGCTTGTTCACGACCCTTTACAAAATGAACTATGTTCGAGTATTTTAGTATCAAAGGTCATCCTGGTCCCAAAAAACTCGGATACTCGCGAGTAGACTATAAAATATGATTTAATGTGGTATGAAATAAAATATTTGTTTTGTTTTTTTCGCAAAATAGGAAAATACAGTCCGATGACATATTTTGAATGAAAATAAAATTACTTCTGTGTATTGAAAATATAAGAACATCACTTTTATTCGAAACTAAAATAAAGGCTTGTTTTAAATAAAATACAGAACTTTCTAGGCCTACGACTAAAAAAAACTTTTTTTAGGATTTTTTAATATTTTTAAATTTTAATTTTTTATTGCTTATAATTTTCAGTAAGATTGATAATTGCGGAGATATATGCAAAACACTAACAAAAACACTCTTAAACAGAATCCCTACCACCGAATCTCCCTCACACTTGGATTTTTCGTATGACGTATCGTTGGTATCAGGGAACAACGTGACCAAATTTCAAAACTCGGGGATGAACTTCTCTCCATTATCATTTTTAGGTCTAATTTGACTGGAAAATAAGACTATATGAAAATGTACATTAGGTTAGTCATCCGTCGTGATGTAGTTACAATCTTTGCGAAGAATCCTCACTATTCAGATGATAAATGGCATTGAAGACCCGACTATAATACTCTGTTCTTATATTCGGTGGCATTTACTAAGAAATGAACGACTCTAGTAATATCTGTAGTATATGGTTATACGTCCTAGTTTGGAACGAAGGAAAGGCAATGTAGCATTCATTATGTAAAATTTAGTGTCATTTTATATGAGAGAAATAACAGTGGATGTTTCTCGTTAAGAAAACAGAAGTCTCGGCTACTTGAAAATTTATGTTTAATGTTTTCAGTATCATGTAATGTGGAGGTTGCATTTTATCGTCGTTCAGCATTGTTTCAAAATGTTTTATAGTTCGTCTAACACTTATTATCTAATTCTCCATAGATATTATAAGATTTACATCAACTAAATTATGAAAGGTTCCGTCGAATTATAAATTACCAAGGATTTGTAATGGATATTACTGATTAAATTCATCTGCATAAGAGCGAATGCGAAAAGGGAAAGAAAGTTCTCATAAACCAATGAAGCGGGAACCGTCACTTAAATTTCCACTTTTAAAAAATCCATTAAGAAAACAAAAATAATTAAAAGTTTATTCAATTTATTTTATTTATTTCATTATTATTATTATTATTTCAAGATTATTTTCAAAGAGGTTGTTTAAACATTCTAGACATTTGTTTGTTAATTTGTTTTACCTCAAAGGGATGAAATTGGCATTATGCGTCATTAAAAAATCCTTTCGAAAAAATTTCATATTTTACCATCCTCCTCTTGAAACTACTCATGACATAGCAAACTGATGAATACTTTCCGAGTTAAATAAAATTTAAATCATGAAATTTGGGTAAAATCTTGTTTTCATATAATACATGTTTATATTAAAAAGAAGGCCACTTCCGAAAATTTTTTTGTATTAATAGTATAATGAATACAAGTGCGGCACCTCGCGTTATAACTAGCGCATGTAAACACTTTCCACAGCTGAAGTCCGGAGTTCATCTCCGGCCTGTTCATTGTCTCTTATTGGAGTTAATACGTTTCTCTTGCATCTTCATAACCACCTTTCCACAATTTTTGCATCATCAATCACATCAGTATCTTCATTATCGCTATCATCTACTCTTTAAATCATTACCCAGAACTTCAATGATTTTAGTAATTGAATGGTCCTTCAACTGCAAAGAATAATATACGCTACAATGAATTAATAAACGATGATAAATTTAATTGTTCATTAATTGCCCCCCTTCTCCTCTCATTCGGATTAGTCACATTTGTGGTAACAGCTTCTCCTTCTAAAATCGAAAGTAGTTTTTGAACGGCTCCTTTACGTGCTTTTTGAATATTCTACAAGTACTCCATCCTTGTGTCTGTCTCTTGTATGATAGCTGATCCGGGGAACCGTCGCAGAATAACATGATTCAGGACGGACTCCCTGCGGCGACGTGGCCTGCACAGGAGGAGGTCCCAGAAATGTTCGCGGCACCTGCGCGCCCCATATCAACTGCGCAGACAGGATAGTTTCTGTGACCTCCAAGCAGGAATTCAACGAATCTGTAATGAAACAATTTATAACACATTCAAATAAAAAAACAAATCAATACCTTCCTAGTACGATAAGTTCAAGGATTCTGTTTACTCTCTGCATGTAAACTCTTGATGAGATTTGTGCGAATGTTCATTATAGAAATATTTTCCATTTGCACTCGGAGAGATGAAATTACTAAATGTTTAATCTCTTATTGTAGCGTTCCCTTTTATGTTGTTTCATTAGAGTTTTATTTCCATTATAATTCTTCTTTTCTGTATTACTCAGTTTGCCTCTCTTATTAATGGCATCATTTAATGAGCTGCAAATGTCAGCCGTTGGAAATTGCTTTCTTTTATCACTCATAATTACCATTTCTACCTCGTAAAGTATTCATTACGTCTTCCTTTTATCAAAAAATGCCACGCATTTTGAGAGTTGTTTTCTCTCCAACGATTGTTTTTTAGCACCTTTTTACCCGTTTCGAATCAATGTGGGATGTAGCGCCGGCGTCAAGACGCAGACAAATTTCACTATTTCCTGCATAGGCTTGGAAACGAATTAATTCTACTGCGATTTCTGTATGCGAAGTAGTTTTTTAATAACTATTTAAACATCTAGAGACTAAATTATTATTAATTAATCGTTTCGGTTTTCAATTTTTGCATCAATGCTTTAAAATTCTCCTCCTAAAATTATCGCACCGAATTTACAGCACGCAACATTTCAGAGAAAAATTTCAATTTAATCAAGGAATTTCGTTAAATCGTTTCTTTTATTCGTGGCTGGTCTTTGTAATGTCTTCTCGCTGTTCTTAAGAAACTGTTCACTCGTGTTTAATCGTCCAGATCCACTTATTAGAATACAGTTAGGCCAGTCGCAAAATGAGACGCAGGTCCGTGACGTGACGCAATGTGACTCATGGTGAGTTTCTGATAACCACTGCTTATTGGATCCGCGCTCGTACGCAGGTCCAATAAGCAGTGGTTATCAGAAATTTGCCATGGGTCACCCCACGTCACGTCACGAACCTTCGTCTCATTTTGCGACTAGCCTTATTGTGGCTCTATTTTCTTGCGTACCCCTGCTTTAAATATCGTCAGCAGACACAACACGCCTTAAGGCCCATTCACAATGCAAACATAAACATAAGTATGGTGTTAACATAAAAGTTAGGATTACGTCCATAAGCGGACTCATTCACAATGCCTTCGCATAACACATAAGACGTTACGTTAAAAGCTTGCAAGCTTCAAGCTTCTGTGCTTATGGTTATGTAAGACATAAGAAATGAACCAATCACAGTAAGTTTAACTCAAAACAGAGTATCGAAATAGGATCGAAGTTGATAGATGGAACAAAAGACTGGTGTTCCAAATCGCTTGGTTGATTGTCGACGGTTTTCTGCGTTGATTTGTAGTGTACGATCTTTTTGTAATTTAGTTTTGTTGTAGTGCTATTAGTAGTATAATTTTGTTTTAATTTTTATTTAAATTAAAATACCTAAACTAACCTAACCTAACCCAACCCAAGGCCATAACGCCAAGACGCTGCTGGTAGGCTTTGGCTTGTAAAGAGCTGTTGTACCACAGTACATACGTACATGTTCATGTATACAATATGTGTATACATAAAATATAGATTCCCACATCCAACCAATAGTAAGTAGAATAATCCACTAGAATGATCCAACCAATAGTAACTAGAATGATAGAAAACCTTTGCTTATGCTTATGTTGGACATTGTGAATACTTCAGTCTATCACGTATGTTAAAGTTTATGTCTACGCGTTATGCTAATGCTTACGTCTGCATTGTGAATGGGCCTTTACCCCATCCTTGCTTTTTCTGCCAATACCTTTCGGCCTATTTGCAGCGACAGTGCGATGTCGCATCGGCGTCGCCGATCCGTCGCGGCAATACCGGGTTCGGGACCTTTTGCGGCAGGAGAAAGGCAGTCTGCGACACCCGCGCCGCGCCGAGCCGCGCAGCCTCCGCTGCGGCGGTTGACTCATCTTCGAGAACTGGTCGCTGCGCTGAAAGCCGCTTCGCCTCGCTTCGCCTGCCTGCCTGCCCTGGCCTAGCGCGCTTCTCCGCTATGTGGGCCGCCGCCGCCGCGCGGGCAGTGGGATCCGGGGTGGCAACTGCGTAACAACAGGCACGGCCGGGCTGACTTATGAAAGGAATTCGTAAAATATTCCACTCCAAGACATGACTTCGGTAACACACCAAGATACAAACATTCCATACCGCCTTCAAGCCAATACAATGGGCCCTAAACATTTTCCAAAATGGATTAGTACCTGTAAAATAAATTTTAATCAAATGTACTATACGTTTACTATATTTTATGTATACTAATGTCCTAAATGTAGTTTAGTACAAAAAGTTTATTTAAAATTTAAAAAATGTTTTTTTTAATATTGGATAAAATTTAATTAGGCTAATATTAGTCCTTTTTTAGCTGAATTTAAACATTGTTTACGCTAATATTTCAGAGTTAAATCTACAATGATCAGAGCCCCTTGGCGACGGTTTTGTAGAGGCCCACCGGCGGATAAAAAATATCTACGTAAATACATTTTTAGTGAATCTCACTTTCTTTTCGGAGGAGACCCTAACCCAAGTTTTGGCTTGAAGGCGATATGGAATGTTCGTATCTTGGAGTGTTAACTAAGTCACGCCTTGGAGTGTGCTGACTTTTTGTATCGTACAGACGGTTCATGCAGGTCTGTAAATTTGTGGTATTTATTTAAAGAGGCCCATTAGTTTGAATTCTAACAAGAAATTTGCATAAAATATAAATCGAAGGATTGAAAATACAAAGTAGTTTCGCTAGTCAGATGAAATCTAGTCAAGATTTATTGCTTTATAATTGAAGGGAACTGTTGAAGAAGAATTTAGCATTGAAAGATGAGAATCAAGAAAGTGACTTTTAGAATATTTCTGAACTGTCTGCAAAGTCATCCTTAAAGTGATCATTAGAGGACGTTCGTACATCAAGTGTTCAAGAGGAGGTAGTTCTGGAATTTTCGAAGTTAATTCTTACAAATTTCCCTCGCAAAATTTGGTTTCAATCTGCTTGATTTTAGACCTTTTTGTATTAGAAAGAGGAATATGTGAATCTATGAGATATTGATTATTGGGGTTTTATCTCGTTGGGTTTTGTACCCTAGGAGATGAAAGTTGACATACTCCGGGTCTCCTCCTATCACATAACCTAATCAATTAACATAGATCAGTATTTCAATCCCATTTTTCATTATTGTTAACTTTTACAGGCATCCCTGAATAAATAAGTATCGTATGTCAAAGAAACGGTCGGTGACGCTTCCAACTATAGAATGACACAAGCACACCACCAATGCACCAAAGAGACTCTTCCCACTTGTACACGAATATGGTGAGACGTGCTTTCCGCAACACATACACGTGCTCACTCATTTACAGGTAATCTTAGTCCCCATCGTAACTCAGCCTTAACGTATCGCGTAAGACACCTTACGTGATGAGAGGTAGGCCTTATACGATTCGTTTACAATTTCCTCACAGTACGTCTACGAAGGTGGCAATTTATTTTTGTAAATTGTAATACAATGGGCTGCCGCCTTGCAACTTAAGCAACTAGAGGGCACTTTTCTTAATAAGTAACTAAAACCACCTTAAAAGTTTTGGTTTAATCTACGAATAATTCTGCAATTAATATCTGTGCACTTTGGCATAACTAACTTTTTCCTTGTTCCCCAGTAACGTTCTTTTTTTTCTTTTTGTTTGCTTGCATTACTGATTAGTGATTTTGGGCGCAACGACTAATGTCATCAGTCCTGTAAGTGTAGTGCACGTGTTTTCTCGGGAGTTTGCGGTGATCATCCCCCGCTGGATGGAGAAATCTGGCACTGACCTATACGTCGGCTAGCGGGGTTTCCCCCAACAAGCTATCTCCCAACAGTGCGACACTTCCCATCAGCTGGTAAAAGTTTCCCGACATGTGTGGTGGTGTATGTACGTAAGTGTAATTGTGTGTAAGTAAGGGGTAAGGATAGGACAACGAAGGGGAAGGAACGATCGCACGGGATCCGTGGCTCGTTTGTTAGGGTACTGCTCCGGCATGCGCCTAGTGTTGAACGGAGAAACTACGGAAAACCACCGATCAGAGCAGCCGGCCGCTAGAATTCTCCTCCAGACAGCGACTGAATTCGACCTAGCTAACAAGCTAGTGTCGAAAGTCCTGCCACCGTCGAAACACGAACTCTGAATCCTCCCGATCAGATCCACCGCAGTGACATAATTTGATGCCCTGAGGCACCTAAGCCGGCAGTTTTTCTACCTATTATTTTTTTCATTTCTATTTACGCATCATTCTTACTTACTACATTACAGTTCTTGAATTCTAGGAACCACACTATTAATTCTAGGAATGTTTCATGGTGTTTGGTCAACAAGTAAAATTTTTCCTTTTAGTTCGCCAACGTTTCGAAACTTTATTGTTCCTTCATCAGGGCTATGGGACACGTTTACAGCGTTACAATGTTAGTTTTCCAAGTTGGGTTCATAAAACATAAAGTAAATAACAACTACACTGAGATATTAAACGTACACCAATAAAATCACTGATTAATTATAATTAAAATGAATATATATCATTAACCCAACTTGCTAAGGTTGAATATTAAACACCACAATGCCAATCATCCAAACACTTGGCAACAGGGGATACATTATATACCTTACATTACTTTTACAACATTATGTACATTCGTAGGTAATTTTTTTCGTAGGTACGAATTTTAAGCATTTATATTTTTTGTATACATGTTGAAAATGTATTTTAAAATTTTTATACGTAAGTTCAAATAGCGGAAGAAAATATTTCTAAAACCTACACAGATTTTAATTTAAACATTAAATTTAATGTACAACACATTAATATCGGTTTAATTTAACGTTTAACATAGGTACATAACGTTTAATGTAGTCCTACATTAAATCTACATTGATTTTAATTTTCACATTAAATTTAATGCACACAGACATTAAAATAGCTTTAACGTACACTGTGCATTAAATTTAATGTACTGCAGTACATTAAATCTACATTGATTTTAATTTACACATTATATTTAATGTACATGTACATTAATATCGTTTTAATGTACACGGTAGATTAAATTAAATGTGAAAAGTGCATTAAACTACATTAAATTTAATGTAATTTCTGTAGTGTAGCCTTCGTTTGCTCGAAGCGGCGCCCGTAACGCCCACTGCGTGCGTAACGTGTGTTGCGGCGGCGGTGGCGGAGTTACGCGGCGAAAGCGGCGTCGCGACGCGGAGGGGCGGGGCGGGTATGCCACCGACGCGCCGCGTCGCGGCGCTTCCTCCCGCACCAGAACCGGTCGCGCCCCGCGCGGGCGCCGGTAGCGGATGGCACCTCCACTTAACCGTTAAGTAGTCGCGTGGGGAACTACCCCGTCTCCAGACCATTTGGGATAACTAGCGGGCGGGTTTTGATGACCCAAAACATTGCTAAAAATTATCAATAAAATGCTCTTTAAAAGTTTTTAAAATGACCTAAAAAAAGAAAAATGAAAAATAAAAAGTTTGATCAAAACCAGTTCAGATGAATAACTCAAGCTGTTGGAGATGTTACTGATATAATCGAAGCTTCCCTCTTTCGTGTAAATGAACTCAATTTGCAAACTTTGGGTTTGGACTGTTCTGTAAAAGAAAATCTCTGCCATTATTTATCACGAAATCGGACGAACTGACAATTTCGCCGATTGGCGTCACAAGAACCTTAGATTACATAGTACTCACAACGGCTGATATTGCAAAGAAATCAAATAGACCACACAGGAATTCTTTGGTGATCATTTGTTGAATCTTGTAAAACGTGTTTGAAGCAAATCCCATTAAAATGATGTTGAAATAAATGAAATAAGCAAAAATGCATTAAAAATGACGTAAAATGTAAAAAATTACTTATTAGTCGAAATCGACAAAAAATGCAAAAACAAATGACATAAAAATGGGTAATTTTATTTTCTCCTAACATACAATGGGTTTCTATACTAAATGGTATTGTTCTAAAGTAAAAAGAGAGAAAATGTCATTTCATTAAAATCCGTCCCTAGTGATGACTGTCAAATAAAGTAGTATTGTCCTACTCTTCTGGAATTTACAGTACCTTCCAACAGCTTGTTTTCCGACAGTTCAAGAAAAAAATCTGGCGTAGGCGTTAATGTGCCGAACATAGAATGCATTCTTTGTGGCAGGGAACCCCAGATTTATCCTTGATATTGCATAAAATTGAATAATTTGTGACGCTTGTGAGCAATAAGAGGTTAATGACGACAATACTTTACCACTATTTAGGTTTTTCAGACTTAAATAAAAAGCATTGTGTTGTAGTACTTACCGTAAGAAAGGCGGATGATCGCTGTTTTATACTGTATTTAAAACAAATAAGTTTCATTTATAAAATTTAAATTTTAAAAATAACATTTATTCAGGGAAATTGAATACAGAAAAAGAATACATTTCAAAGCGACAATAATTATTATTATTAGAAAGAAAATCGATTTAATTTTACAGTTTGGAAAAGGAAAAATTAAATGTGGTTCAGAATTTAAATAATTGGGAGTAGGAATAAAGAACGATGGAAATCAAGAAGATGACTTAAGTCATAGAATAAAAGAAGGAAGATTAGCAACATCAATGTTAAATAAAATATTATGGGATAAACATGTAACAAAAGCGACTAAATTAAGGATATATAAACCTACTGTAGAAAGTATTTTTATTCGGATCAGAAATTTGGAAATTAAAGAAAAATTTAAAACTAAAATTACTGGCAACAGAAATAGACTTTTTAAGATCATCCAGGATATCAAAATTAGAAAAAATAGGAAACTTAAAAAGAAAAGAAAAAATGAAGAAAGTACATACAAGTTTAGAAACGATTTAGTACAAGCAATTACAATAGTTTAGTCAGATGAAAAGAATGAAAGAAAATATAACTTCAAAATACTTTTAGAGTGGTTTCTGGTGGGTAGAAAGAAAAGAGAAAGACCTAAACAGAGGTGGATGAGAGAAATTGAGGGAATTTTGAAGGACAAAAACTTAACAGACAAAGATTATGAAGATCGGGACAAATGGAGAAATAAAATTAAAATTGTATAATGTATCAGAATGTGGAAAACAGAAAGTTGTTTTTATAACAATGTAGAACTGTGAAATAAATAAATAGAAAAGAATGGGTATGCCAGGCATCTCCATGCGATTACTAAAGGCACAAAACTGCACGCGACTTCTGAAGGGTTATGGGATGGACAGAGTGGATCCGCATTTGGAAAAAAGATTGGGCGCCAACGCCCGCTCATTCTGTCAAACGGTAGTGGCCAGCTGTTTAGTGCAGTGAAATGCTGTCTTTACAATCTGTTACTGTGCGATACTAATAGAACTAAAAATATTAAAATTGTTCGCTGGGAGCTATGTTTGATGTGAGACAGGTGTGAAAAGAAATAAAGGAAAGGTCTGCAACAGAAACTTCACTTTTATATGACACTAGTAAGGTTAGCTTTGTGTTTGGTAGAAGTTTTTAATACGTTTTGCCAAATTCCTTTGAAATTTCAGGCTTAAATTCCTTTTGTCGAATCTTCAAACACATGTTATCCAGAGAGCCTCTCGTGCACAAACCTACGGAACAAGTTTGTCTACATCCAAACTCATTTCAGTCAAGTAATTCAAGTTCAGTGTTTTCTTTACGATTTCCTCCTCACAGAAGCCTTGTGGAGGCGGGATTTTATTTACCTCTGGGACGTACGCATCATTTGATACTTTTCTGCAAATTGGTGACTTCGAACGTGACCGCCAGAAAGTGTTGGGGACCGACCGAACGAGCCTGCGTTCGTATGAGAGCTCAGAATATTCGTAATTCGTCACAAGTCCTATCCGACGAACCAAAAGATGGCAGCCGCTGACTTGCAGGAGGATGTACAGCGAGAGCGAAGATCTCCCGTGAATGCGCCTTCCGGATTTACACTTGAGGAGAAAATAGTTGGACCTCGCTGAAGACGGTATCGTTCCGCGGATTGAGTTCACATTGAAAAGTACGAATGAATAGTAAAATGAATTATCTGAGGGAGGAATTATGCATCTCGTACCATACACGTATCATATCTGAACAATCAGATTTGACCATCTCTCATCATCATTCACCCTTTAAGATACAGCATTCACACTTCATACCATTATTTCTCCAACGGAAGGGGCAGGTAAGCCATTCATGAATTACCCACTATCAAATGGGTGGGGATAAAGATGTAAGCCTTCCCCATTCTCTACGTTCAGAAATGAGAATGGTGGTAATTCACTTTCACACGTGAAGTTGTTAAATTTGTCAGGTAATTATTGTACGTTCAGTCGAGCCCCTAGATTACAATACAGTGCTATAATAGTTTTATTAAGGTATCAGTGCATTAATACACATTCATTAAAATATAAAGGAAACCAGTGTACATGTTCGATGCGAAATTTGTGATAAATGTCGTATAATTATATCATCGTGTAAGACGTAAATGATGAAAAAGCTTTTAGATTAGGTGATATAATTTTTTTCACGTAAATATGCGTACATAGTGATAAGCTGGACTTGCCCACTATTTTTCATTGTTTATGAATTCATCGGATGTTCACAACTTTTTACGTGAAATATTTCTCATGAGAATGTGATGTAACTTGATAGAGGTGATATCTTAAATCGTAATAATTTTTAAACAAGTTGAAACGTTTATTGAGTTCAGCATTGAGCAAACAGTGAACTTCCAATGCGTTTCACTACTCCCTATTATTTCCGTTTTTAAATAGTAATTTTAACATGTTTCAGACATTTATTTTGTTCTTCATTTTTGTAAATACAATTTAATCTGGTCGATTTAATTAAAAAATGGTGTTTCACTATCTACTTTTTGTACGAGTAGAGACAATTCTTAGAGTCATATTAATAAATGTGATTTGGGAGCAGTTCTCTTAATTTTTCTATCTCTAGAAGATGTAATGAGGTTCTGTAAAAAAGCGTAATGGGTGTTTCATTGGTACTTCTTCCATTTTCATAGTACTCTCTGAAATTTATGAACCTCAAAGGGCAGTTATTCCTGTCGAACAATGAAAGACCTTGTCATTTTGACCTTATTCGTTATTCGAAGAACTGTATCATGAAAAACACGTGAGAGTACTGTGTAGTGCTCTGAATTTAAGGGAATAATAATTTAAACTAATCCCCACACAGTAAGAGCCATAGTTTATTCACGGTCAATTAAATCAGCGGAATCCCAATGAAATAAATTTCAGACGTTAAGTATTCGCATAAAAGCACTTGAGTATGATATATCTCGTAACCATGTGCAGCATTGGAATCTAACACTACGTTCAACCGTTTGCTTGTAATTCATTGCGTCGTATTTAAGAAAAACAGAGATCAAGGTATCTCGTAAAATCTCTTTCCGTTATTCTGATGACACCCAAAGTTAAACGGATAGGTATGCAGGGTGTTTAATTTTTTATATGGAAGGTTCTTATATTTGGCTCAAGTAATAACTATGGACAATAGTATTTTTACTGCATTACGATAATAAGGAATTCGTACTATTACTGCTGTTTTTACAAATGTTTTATAGTCTCGTAAAGTCACGATATAATCCAAATGCGGCCACCTATGGATGTGGACATCTATGTAAATTACAGCCTTGAAGAATGCTTTATATGTAGCCAAAAGTCAGAATAAATACCATAATACGTATTCATTACTGGACTCAAACCCAAGAACGCTCCACATCATTATTTAGGGTTCAAGAACTGTATAGAAGAATTCTGAGGTCAGAGGGTAAAATTTCTTAAACAGATGAGCTTAGTTAATGCCATTAATTCTTTCCTTTAAATTAATTTTTTAGAACGCCTTACCTGTTTTTACACCGTGAGTACGTAGTGAGTTGGTTCTAGCAGGAACACCGGCAGAGAGTTCCCACTAGGTCAGCCCCCGAGGGAGTCACAAAGTAATTTGTAACCCTAATGAGCAGCTCCTCCCACTGACTTTGACAAGGGACCGTGGCAGTTAGTGCGGTGACACGGGCACTGTTCGGAAGGTCTAGGAAATTACTGTTCGCCCCCGCAAAGGCGACAAGAAAGAAACGCGTACTTGGCGGCATTCGAACGAGAATTGCAAGATTTACAACGCGGTAATGGAGCGGGTAATGGTGGAGCTTGTCGTGGAAGACGGCGGAGGGGGAAACCGCGGGGACCGCAGTTTGCCCACACTTCTTGTCGCCGCGCCACAGCCGGTGTCGAGTAACCGCGTCACCGCGGCTCAACTCCCCTCGTTCGTTCACTAAGGAGGCTAAACCAACTGCCTAAAAGAAAAGTACAAGTTACTGTGTCTGATTGGTAATCAATTAGCCCTCTAAAAATGCTTTGAGTTACGGTTTGATAATGTCTGCGTTTGAGTGTATTAAATGTAACTTAATAAAAAATAATAATAGCATTATCAATTTGACAATTCGTGTAATGGATACCAAGAAAATATTCAGAAGCACGTTTCTTTACACAAATAATTCAGAGGTGTATATGTTTTCTAACAACGCGATACTTTTATTACAGTTTTTAAAGACCGTCCTAGAAGTTTGCCGGCACTTCTTGTCGCCGCACCGCTGCCGGTGACAGGTAACCGCGACACCTCGGTTCAGTTCCCCTTTTACGATCTCAAAGAAGAATAAACCAACTGCCTAAACGAAACGTACGTGTTTGATTGGTAATCAATTAAGATGTTTTCAGTTACGGTTTGAAAATCTGAGTTTGAATGGATTAAGAGTACAACAAAAGAGCTTAGACCAAGAACATAGACTCAAGAGCTCAAGACTCAAGGACTTAGACCAAGAACCTGAGTTTTTGGTCCGTGACTTTTGTCTCCCGAGATCACCAGTTAATGCCCATGGTACACAGGCCTACATGACTTTTTAACCTAATTTTATTGATTCAGATTTACTTATTTACTAATTAACTACGTATTAACTTCACTCGGTTTGTCTTTTCATGTTACCCTCCCATATAATAAAATTATTCCTTTCACATAATTCCCTCCGTAGTGTAACATATAGCGTCTTTCAACTGTTCTCATAATTCCTTCATAACGACGACACTTTCGATCCACGTAAGTTATGCAGTGTACATCGAACCCCTTATCGAGGGCAATAACAAGCAATAAAGTATCAATGAAAAATGAACGAATTAACAGCATTATGCCTGGTGGCTAGCTCTTGGTCAGCGTGCTGGCTTTCCACTTCGCAGCCACGGGATCGATTTCCGGTCGATGCAAGACTACAGTGTGCGTTTTCCTTGCAACGTCCCAGAATATGTTGCTGTGTGGCGACTAGAAAATTTACTTCTTACGTTGAGAAGACCGGAATACGGCGTGGGGATGTCTCCGTGTTAACCACAGGTACCCCCTTAACCCATAGTCGCGAGGCAGGAACGTCGGCCTGTACCCGTTCACGGGCTGTCGCACCAAGTACGTACATACATACATTAACAGCATTATGTTTTTGAGAATTTAAATAATGGATTCACAGAAAATATTCAGCAGCACGATCCTTTCTACAATGAACTCAGAGGTGTATGTACTTTCTAACAACGTAATTTTTTATTATTTGTTTTTTCCTAAAATACTACACAATGTTTAAATATAATGATTTTATTTTTAGTATTGACAAATGATTTAAAAGATTTTTCATTCTTATACATGACGCTGTTTACTCTCTTTTTATTGCAGCTTGGTATTGTTTGCGATGCATTCATTACTTCACACATCAATTACTTTGTGTTCACAAAACGTTTTATTCTAAAGAAAGCTAGCAAGCAAATGTCCATTATGCAAATTGGCCATAAGAATCATAGTGTGCAAAGCATCCTTCCTAAATACCACACGGTTCTTGGAAAATTCTGACAGCCAGTGCTTGTCTTCCTTCAAGCCAAGTAACGTGTAGTCGACGAACGTGCGAGATTCTGCATTTTGTGCTTTTAACGCTTTCCCTCTTGTCTGCAAGGGTGAATTTATGGGAAGGTGTCTTCTGTTGAAAGAAAACTGTTCGTCTTTTAGATATGTAGGGAGGTGCTGAAAAGCAGAGAACTGGTAAAACGTAAATGAGAAGAAACCGGCTTGGTGTTGATGTCTTCAAGAATAATAATGTACTTGATGTTATATTTCGCAAAATCTAACGCTAAGAAGACAGTGTAGATAACATGTGAAAAATATATCTACAAACTTACTTTGTTGAAAACTGGATTTATTGCTGAGAAACGAAGAAAGTAAAAAAGAAGTAGATACCTTGTATTGAACTGTCCATATTTTGCAACATTTTTTTTACTTTACCTTACATTTACACAGTAAGACGTTGACAAAAATACTTACTTTAATATTTCTTTCTAATACAGCTTGTTGATTATCTCATAAAATACGAACTGTGGCTACGTCATTTTTTAAGATTACATACCACATTAAATGATTTTCGTATATGGTAAAATGTAATAGTACATTTTTGTAAACAATGAATATGATGTAACACAACACGAAAAAATTCTTTCAGAAGTATAACATAAATTGACCATTAATAAATGCAATTAATCAATGGCAAAACGATTTAGTTCTATCCATCCACGAGATGAGTTATGTATTATATCCAATGCATCCAATGGGTCCGGTCTCAGGCTGTCAAATGTTTTGAAAGAGCTGAAAAGTGAAATTGTAGTTATTAGTAAGCTGCGAATTTTTGCCTATTTGCCGATATTTATCCTTCAATTAAAAACGCAGTATTTTAGATTACATATTAATTTTGGAGCATTAGGTGTATTAAAATGCAATACTACTACTGTCTTAAAATGAATAAATGACCTAAAATACTGCATTTTTAATTGGAGGATAAAAATCGGATATAGACAAAAATCCGCAGCTTAGTCATTAGTATCTTGGAAATCAATTATTTCTCCTCGTTTCTTTTCGAAACTTACATGTTACTAATGAAACTTGTAACATTGATACAAAAAGAGAGCTCGAAACCTCGTTGTTTCTGGTTAACTTCTCAAGGTTAAGTGTCACCCAATTGGTGATGGAGGTGGAGCAGGTGCTGGAGCAGCTCTGCACGAAATGTGGCCCCTGGTCAGTCTCTCCATGTCTTTACAGGGTAGCATCCCATCTTCCATAATCTGCAAATAAAGCCGTCTTGGTCTTCCTCTGAAGAATCTTCTTTCTAAGGCTCCTAACTTAATACTTACTGCACCCTAAATCTTTGTCATGTATGGCAACATCTTAAAGCCGAGCTTATTTCACTGCCTGAGATAAATTAAGCCACTGCAGCGTTAATGACTAGGATATTCTAGGATTCAAATCCCGACAGTGGTGGTGGAATTTCGAAACTCGATAGATAGGTAGGTCGAATAGAGCCTTTATCTGGAAGAGAATTCTTGCTGCTCTGATCAGTAGGTTTTCATGATTTCTCCGATAAACCCCAGGCGAATGCAAGTGATAATCTCTTCCCCTATTCGTCATACACAGTTTTTAATGTTTTTTGACCAAATAAATAAATAATAAATAGAGCCAATACCTCAACGAAGACGCCACGGACCGCCAGCGAAGTTTCGTTCTTCATCATTGCCCCTCTTCTCCCATCACACACACATCTACACAGTTATATGCACTATACTACCACACATGACGACAGACAAGGCGAGAGCTTTGAGCAGGTCTCGGCTTGGGTGATGCCCTGCTAATGGATACCAAGAGGCGAGAAATCGCCGGCAATATCCGTTAATGACACATCGCCAATTCCATTGGGGGAGGAACATCACCATCTCCTGAGATATTACAGTCAGTACACTTTCGGATCAAATTACCGAAGCAGTTGACGTGCCAGGTATTATGGAATACTAATCCTAATCCTGATACTTGGCTGACCGCCTAACCACTTTGGGTCTGAAGAAGACATGATGGACGAAACGTCAGCATGACCGACTATGACACGGCTCATCCCGGACAGCGAAGTATTAAATGACTCCTGCCGCCAAAGTCTACGAATATAATAATAATAATAATAATAATAATAACAACAACAACAATGCCGGCCCCGCAGCGCAGGGGTTGCGGCAGCCATCGTCTGCGCCGAGGAGGCTCCAGGTTTCAGTCCTGCCTAGGCATGATTGTATTTGTGATCTTATCATCTCATAATTCAAGGTTTAACAACCTTGTCTTACCAAGGGATACAGCCGAAAAGCTGATCTCCATAATTACACATGTTATTCTTTCTCCAGAATAGAATATGAATGGGCCTCGGTAGAGAACTGAAGCGTGGTCAGTTATGACTGATAATAATAATAATAATAATAATAATAGTAATAATAATAACAGTAACAACAACAATAATAATAATAATAATAATAATAATAATAATAATAATAATGTGGAGCGTAAAAGCACATGTCTTACCGATAGTCATCGGAGCTCTGGGATTTGTCCCGCAAAATTTGTGTAAGAACTTGGCTAAACTCCCAGGTAAATCAAAAGACTGCGAAGTGCAGGAAATTGCTTTATTGGGAACAGCTCACATTTTGTGCAACGTATTGTAGAGGCACCGACAGCCCCTAGATCTGCTCCTTATGTAGCTGGTTGCAACCTGGAGTAGATTTTATTTTGAGCCGACTCATAACATCTTTAGTCGTGATGTAGTGGAAAATAATAATAATAATAATAATAATAATAATAATAATAACGATAACGATAACGATAATAACAATGACTGTGGATTTTTAAGGGTGAAAAAATCCTTCGTACGCCTTCCTTCGGAGGGGAAGTAAAGCCGGCTGTCCCATGTTAGTAGATATACTTGCATGTAAAAGATCCTCAAGCCTAAATGAAGCCTCTGAGCTAAATTCAAATCGCCTGTTTCGTTGCCCGAGGTAATACCTTCTTTCTCCGCTAGGTGGTGAAAGGAGCGTAGAGAAATTTGGTGGTCAGACGGAAGAGCGGACCTGATAGCCCAAGCATAGACTAAGGATGTACATCTTTACTCTATGGCCCAAGTCTCGTCACGTAAAGTTAGGCATTAACTAACTAACTAATGACAATAATGATAATAATGCTAGTAATAACAACAATAATAAAACGAGGCTGTTTGGGCCTTTCGGCACGAAACAAGAGCGCTCGGGCTCGCGCCTGAGAGCTGCGTTTGGGCGGCAGAGACCGCCGCGCCGGGCGCCGCGGGCGGCTGGGCGTCTCCGCTGCCGGAGTTACGCAAGCGGCGCCGCCCCGCGGGCGAACGGCTTCCGCTACCCGCCGACCGCCAGCACCCCGCCCACTCACAGCCTACCTGCCTGCGCATCCATTTGCCCCGCCTCCCGCGACTTGCCGGTCGCGTCGTGACGCCTCGCATCCCCGCAAATTCGCAAAATCTAACGCTAAGAAGACAGTGCAGATAACATGTGAAAAATATATTTACAAAACTACTTTGTTGAAAAATGGATTTATTGCTGGGAAATGGGGGAAGTAAAAAAGAAGCTTAAGCGCTGCCCGCTCTCTCTAGATCTTCAAGACAAACCTGTATTAGGTCACCTCAAGGACGTCTGTGCAGAACATTCAAGTTCAATTTACTGTCAATTACACGTTCGTAGATTCGAGGGCAAGCCTTGATGTAAATCAGATTGAATGCAATGTTAGAACCTACACTTTTAATTTGCTACTATGTTTACTGTACAAAATAATGTTTACTTTTATTTTCTGACGTGACGTTGAAATTTAATTTTAAATATCCCTTCCGTTCAGAAAGTAAATTCCAGCATGCGAGTAGAATTTGTTTTGCATGTTCAATGAAGACGTAACTTTACTTTAAAAGCGTGGAAAACCAATTTGTTTTGACATGAAGGAAACCAAAGCATAGATGCATTAACAGAAAAATGAGATGAAGCTCTAGCCTTCTTGTTCCTGCAATTAATACAATGCATCTTTATGTATATGAACTCAATGTGCCATGCCTATTACAATTAATAATAGGTAGGATAATGAATAATTGGCTTCAACTTAAAAATATCATCATAAACTATAGGTTTGTCATTTTTTAAGTTGATACATGTGCAAAGGTTCAAAATACAGCTCCAGCACGTCCCAAGACCGTTGACCGCGAGAGCTGTTACTCCCTTTCACCAAAGCAGTGCAATGTGCTCAGTGCCCTGCTGCTTCGTACAACCCCACGCGAGGGGCATCGACCGTTCGTTCCGCCGATTTGCGTGAATTTGACAGCCGTCCTAAAGGGACGTTCACTTCAAACTTTGAACGCGCCGGGGGACCGTTGACTACCAACCTTTCCTTCTCCCCTTCCCCATTGTAGCCAGCACCCTGCCCCCCCCTCCGCCAGCGCCACGCCACCGCCACCTCGCACCGCCCACCGCGTCCGACGCCGGCCGTTCGTTCCGCTGCCTGCCCGCCTCCCTCCCTCTCCGCACGACCACCCACTGCCCGCCGCCCTCCCCGCCTGTGGCCTTCTACTCGTCACCCACCGCCCGCGGTCTCTCACCCATCGCCTATCAGCCGCCGCCCGCCGTCCGTCCCGTCCGCCGCCCGTCCCGCCCGCCGTCCGTCCCGTCCCGCCCGACGCCCGTCCCGTCCCGTCCCGTCTCGTCTCGTCTCGTCCCGTCTCGTCTCGTCTCGTCTCGTCTCGTCCCGTCCCGTCCCGTCCCGTCCCGTCCCATCCCGTCCCTTACCGTCTCGTCTCCTCCCGTCCCACTCGCCGCCCGTCCCGTTCCGTCCCGTCCTGCCCACCGCCGGCCCCACCCGCCGCCCGCCGCCCATAACCCCCCACAACCCCCCACCCGCCCCCCAACGACCACCTGCTGGCGACGGCGCTCCCTTTAACGGCCCGTGCCGCGGGGGCGGCGACGCGGGCGGCGGCGGGGGAGGCGGCATCCGCCGATATTAAAATATCCGCCTGCCGCACTGCGCGGCGCGCCGGCCGATTACTCCGTTAGTCATCGCTTTCTCCGCGCCGCGCCGCGTTCCCACGGGCGACGCCTCCGCCGCCGCCACCGCCGCGCCTCTGTTGACGTCGTCGGGCGTCGCTCCGAGGACCTCGGGATCTGGTCTTTGAACCTCGCCGTCGCAAAAAGAGGTTGACGCTCTCCCACGGGATGTGACGTATTATACAGTCTGGAAAGTCAGGGTATTTAAATCGACTGGCGAAGAAAATTATGCTGGATGCAATGACAGTGGACGTATTTGTAAGGTGTAGTTAACGTTCGGTCTTTTGCATACCATGTGAACATTGGTCCATTGGCCCATCGGCTACATTGCTGAAATTTTCTTAATTGGCACCACGCGTCCTCTTACATTTACCTCCTGCCTTCAACTTCCACATTTACTACTAGTCAATGACACAGAAAATGACTATCACATTAATCCATTAACTGTGACGTTTTAATTGAGCGAACTGGGATTCCAATTTGGGAACGAATTATAAGGTTTTAATTTTGTCGTACACCTCAGAGAGTTCTTTTTACAGACCAAGAGGTTTTATTGAAAAAAAAAAGTCCAAAACGGATGAATCTCTTTGTAATGTTCATAGAAAAACATGCCATCCAACTAATGTCGTAATATTCTTAGAATCGTTGATTTCCCCCCTATTCTTTCATTGCTTCTTGTGTTCACTAACTATACTGTAGCACTGGGATGAGAAAATGCTTTTGAGAACAAATGACAATATTTTTAATACAATAAACGTATTTGACGCGTAATCCAAAGATATTGGAGTCCAATTCAACAGTTAGAGATTTGAAAATGGACTGTCAGAGTGCGGAGAAATGTAATTTAATGCCTCTATACATTACTCTACGAAAGGCAGGATTTTCAGGCAATAATACACAACGCAATCGCTGGATGTACTTTCCCCAAGCAAAATTCGAATTATTATGATGGTAAAGGTTTTGAATTTAAATATTTTTATTACATTAACTGATTGTTAATATATTTTTATTTATTTTGATTATTGAAGCCCTGATATTGTATCTGATTTCCTAGTTATTGTCACATTGCATACTGAAAACCAAATGTTATATAATTTCTCCCTTACAAGAGTTAAAATTTCAGTAAATTCTTTTATATAATTTTTTAGAAGAATTTAAATGAAGGTTGATTCATGGAACAATTCAAAGGTAAACGTGAATTTATTTTTGATATTTATTTTTTCTGTCTGAAAATAAAAGTTAATTCCAGAAACAATCGTTAACTTAAGTCACCGAGAAAGGATGGTAATTATAAACTTCATTTTATTTTCTCTTACAAAAAATTACACAAAAACTAAAATTAGTGTTCTATTCATCAATTACTGCAGTGGTATTCTTTGATAGCATCACCTCTTCTCATCAATTCAAAAAAAACATCGAAATTACGCACTAGTTGAATCACAGACACACTGATTAAAAGTGATTGACTCTTTGAAAGATGGCCAAAGGTTGGCGGGGAGAAATACTTTAGCGGAAATTGCTACATTCAGCAAGACTGTCCGCTCGTCTGGTATTGCTCAAGGCCGGCTGCGGGTTTACGGCCGTTTGTCGGTCGTTACTTCGTCCACTGAGTGACATTTCCGCCACCAGCGAATTACTCTGGGAGACCACCGCGAGGCGAATCTCCAGGCGGAGCCACCATTTTTGCTGTCTTCCTGAGATCCTGTGCCTCGTCATGGACGTTGCTTATTGATTTTTTTTTATTTGTTTTGAAATGTTAATTTACATTTGTTTGCCATTTCTAGTCGGGAGTGGCATTTAACAAAAGCTATTCTGTCGAGGAAGAGCAAACAAGGAATGGAAAGTCTTCTGAGAGATTAATGCTGACGTGTGATAAATCATAAAATACCTCTGATATTGTAGACCAGTTTGGTAGTGAACAAGTTGACTTCTCGATTCTCATTAAGGGCAAAAATTGTTTCATATTTAATTACATATTTTTTTATATTAAGATTGATTTAAGTAAAGATTGTGATTCTTGATTCGAGTGTCAATCGATGGCCAGGAGGTCGATTTTGAACTTTCTGCTGCTGAAGATTAGAGTATATTATTTTATCCGTTCTCCTAAATTCAACAAAGACGTGTATGTGCTGTATTGATAGTGAAGTACGGTGGAAGAATATTTATAAATTAAACTCAATGATAATACTCGTAATACCAATTTATGGTATAAAAGAATTAATTAAGAATTTATTCACGAGTGAAACAGTTAAGACCATAGGTGCCTTAAATTTTTCGATGAACATTTAGCTATTTGGAGAATCATCAACCAAGGGCATTATTCGGAGTTTGATAATCTATCTACTATTGTAAAAATATATTCTGTTACGAATATCACACCCTTGCTGGAAAATCCACCAGCAGAGTACACAAACAAGTTCTCTGTTGGTGGTTGCAAGGTATGGTAATCACGTATTAATTCCTTCTAATTTGGTTTCACCTGTATCAAGATAGAGTTGTTAGTATGTAACACGTTTTTTGTGACTGTATATAATTTAAATGAAGGTAATTATTAAAATTACCGTTTTTACAAACGACTCCAATTTTCTTCTTTACAGTTTTTCGAATAGAGCAAAATAGACTTTTACAGTGGTGTAAATATTATTTTCGCCGAACTCTTTATTTTTGAAAATTGCAAAAATTATCATTGAAAATCTGTAATATTGATGATCGAAATTATTTCTCTTCATGAAATCTATTCTTTAAAAATATAGAACTTCAAATATTGTTTATAGAAATCTCTGTAGTTTTAAAAATTTCAAATACAAATGTTCTTTTCTTTAATGTCGGGATGCTTGAGTTTATCAATGAGGCTGGTAGTGTAGTGGTTGAATGGCGCTCTTCTGAGAACCTAAGTTTGTATCTCACCGTGAAAAAATGCTGATTGTATAAACTTTTTCAGGTTCAAGAAGTATTATAATTCTGCGTATCCGTTACACATGATGCGGAAAAGTATGTGCTCTTGTAGGACCACTAATTTATCTTTACCCCTCGTTCCACTTTTCACGCGAAGGAGTCATCTTTGGCGTACCTAACTTAACAGAAAAAAGTTTATTATTTTATTTATCTTAACCCTAAGTAAATTTTTGTTAGAAATTGAAATTGAAATCTTTTTTTTGTTTATTTCCATTCACACACCATTAATTCTTGTTTCATTATACACATAACCATTCATTCTACTCATTCACACCCATTGCACAACACTATTCTTCTCTTCGCCACGGCACTGACTTGACTCGAAGTGTCAGTGGCGCTCAGGCCCAAGGAGTCATCCTTCCGATCGCGTTTCTTGGAGAGGAGCAGTGGCGCGGGCGGTGAGAGAACGCGCAACTAAACTCCGGAGGGTCGCGTGCGGCTTTCGCAAAGCGCCGCTCGAGCTGTTGCAAACGCGGGCGGTGATGGGCAGCGATACCTGAGCTCGAACTGCCGGGCACTGGCGCAACTCGGCAGCGTCCCACCCACCGCTCCGCTTCTCACTCGGCAGCAAAAACCGCAATCACTTACCTGATCACCGGTGCTGGACTTCGACCGCTTGTTTGATCACCTGGGTCATGACTTCATCGTTCAGCACCACCGCCAGCACCACCACCACCACTTCGGTGATCAGTTCACCAGTGGCGAGCCTTCACTTCATGCCTGATCCCCAGTGCCGGGCCTTGATCGCTTGCCTGATCACCATTATCGACCTCTATCGTCTCCTTGATCACCAGAATCCGACTTCGATTGATTGCTTGATCTCTAGTGCAGAATATCCGTAGTCTGCCTGATCACCAGTGGTGAACCTCGATCACTTGATCACCAGTGACGAACGCCGATCGCTTGCTGCAGTTCTTCACGAGATAAAAATTGATCTTCACGGGAGTGTGTGTGTGTCCCGAAGGTGCCAGAGCTAAAGTTCAGAATGCCAGGCTGTGCTTACAGTGCTGTAATAGAGCGTGGGCACCCGAGCGGCTTGACAGCTTACTTTTTATCAGGCGAGCAGTAGTGCGTTGGGAGCAGGTCCCTGCGCCCTACCTGCCCCTTCAGTGTGAAGGATTGCGGGCGCACTTTCGCTCAAGTGAAATGTTTCCCGCGATAACAGATTTTTTTGTATTTATTATTTTTTATGTATCCCTGAATTTTAGGGCCCCGTATGATCGTCTGGCTTGCCCTTGCCTAACTCCGGTATGCAGAATATCAAATGTCTTCGCCCTTCCGAATTCGGGTGGTGATTTCGCGACGTTAGAATTTGCATGGGAAGCCTGGCTTACGAGTAAATATAATTGAAGGTTGCTAATATTTAATTTTGCATTTGAAAGGGTTTAAGTTATTAGGTATTTATTCTTTACAATATTGCCACGTTCTAAAGTATAAAGTATATCTTAAATATTATATTATCAAATGAAAAACCTAAGTACAAAAAAGTGTTCCTGTTTTGAAGATTATTCTTGTAGGCCCTAATTATATTTTAAATACAAAAAATCAATTGTCTTTTTTATAAATATTGTATAATTTTGTATCATTGAAAAGATGACGTCTTGTATGCGTTCTGTAATTTGTGTCAACAACAACAACACATCCATATTTTCGTAGTATTTTCATCTAGTATTATTCTCTCTAATGATCAACCTTCTTTTCCATTCCATGCAGTGAAAGGCAGTGTAATATAGTGTATAGGGCTAAACGTGCTGAGTGCCGTTCAGTGAATTACTCTGTCATACGTGGAAGGCATCCTTCGACATTAGCTACTTGGCTAGGTCGAATTGAGCCTGTGTCTGGAGGTGAATTCTAGCAGCCGGCTGCTCTCATTGGTAGTTTTTCTGGGTTTCTCCAATTAATTCCAGACGAAACGCAGAAGCGAAACCTCAACAATCGGCCATCTGCCGCGCGCTATATTTCCTTCCTCGTCCTTGTTCCCTCCTCTCCACTTACGCACACACTCTCGCGCTCACACGCACTACACTACCACGTATGTCGAGAGACCAATCGGGAGCTTAGTGTTTGTCCCCTGTGGGGAGGTGGCCCGCTATTGGATATTACTGGAGCGGAGTAGACGTGTAAGTCGGCGCCGGATCTCACTTTCATCGGGGAGGAACTCCGTCACATCCCGGTCTATAACACACATCACAACAAAATTAATCAATCATCAATCAGAAACCCAAACCTCCACTCAAATCACGATCGGAGGACAGGGGTGGCGTAAGCCTCTTCTCTTGCGTACGCTCATCCAAGTGGTTGCTTACAAATAAAAGGTTGGTTCGATTGCCACCATGCTTTCCGTGTGCCTGTTACACATCGCAGCCGCCGGTTTCTTCTCGGTCCTCCCTCCCCTTCTCTGTAGCCGCCCGCGCACCTCTCGGCACGAGCCGCTCCTGCTCTCCATTCGTGACGGGTAGTCCGCCGGCAGAAATTAAGGCTCATATGTATCTGTGTCATATGAGTCGTGATTAGCCTACATTAGCGTCGTGACGGAGCACGTACCTTAGGAAAGCGAAATGTCTTCTAGTGACGCCTTGTCTTCTAATGCGTCAGAGAATATCGATGCAACTGTTCATTTACGTAATGTTTTATAGGTCAAGACGTGCAATGAGTAAAAAAATAAGAGTATTACAAAAACACGACGTTTAAGAAAAAAACGGCCGAACACAATTTACAACCGTAATAATCATTCTTGTATAATTCATACCACATAATATTAGAATATTAAGTTATAAAACGCATGAAAATAAAATAATGAACGTGCAACAAGGAGAGTAATATAGAAATATAAGTGGTACTCACCGAGGGTGATTTATAATTTTCCAACAAAAACATTAAAATTGGCAGTTATAAAAAAACTCATAAAAAATTCAAAAGCATTTATTACTAATGTGTTTGTATTCATTAAAATGACAAATCTTCTGATGTCTTGAGAAGAGTACTATTAGATTAGAAGAAAACGTCTCCTAAATTATTCATTATAACATAATGATCGTATTGTTCATGCATTTTTGATTGATGTCACGTATTCTCTTTGCAATGATCACTCCAATTGTGAAAATCGAAAGTTTCCATCAAGATGTTCACAAAGAGCATCGTATCGTTTCCCTAAGAGGAATTTGTAAATGAAGTCCAGCACACACTGAATAAGCGATAATAAAAACTCGGTCGCACACACGCTTTATATGTCAAAGGACTCCTTTATTCTCAAGGTCCTAGGATTCGAGTACTGACAGTGAAGGTAAGGGGTTGAGGTGAGGAAAATCCGATGGCGGATGTTTGGCACGCTCTGCACTTGGGTTGAATTCAGCTGCTGTCTCGAGGAGACTAACAAGCTCCCATCACTCTTATCGGTACTTTTCTGTATCGATTGATTGATTGATTATTACGTGTATATTGCAAATTTTTATCACTGAATTTTTGTATCAGTAAATCCTCCACCGCTGTATATCCGGTGCCGACCTGCACGACGGCTAGCGAAGTTTTATTCAACCAGGTATCTCCCACCAGCGGGGCACCGCCCCAGCCTGGACAAGCTCTAACTCCCGACTGATTTCCGAAATGTACGATAAGAGTCAAGTGTGTGCAAGTAAGGGGTAGGGCAGGACAAGGAAAAGGAAGGAAAGAGCGCGCATGTCTGTGGTCCGTTTGTTAGGGTACTGCTCCGGGATTATCCTGGTGTTGACCGGAGAAATCACCGAAAACTACCGCTCAGAACTGCCGACTACTAAAGTTCCCCTCTAGACAGCAGCTGAATTCTACCTAGCTATCTTCCTAGGGTCGAAAATCTTGACATCATCGAAACTCTAACTTAGGACCTCTCGGCATAGGCACTGCAGTGACATCACTTGATGCCCTTAGCCATCTAAGTCGGTACTTTTCCAGAGTTTCTAGGAACAACGCCAAGAGAATGCCAGAACAGTACCCTAGCAAACGGGCCTCAGATCCGTGCTTTCTTACCTGATCTTCGTCCCTTCCTCTCGTCACACACTTACACACTTGCATTCAATTTAAGGTAGCTGGACACATTCGGCA
Organism: Acheta domesticus; assembly: GCA_031308135.1. NCBI lineage: Eukaryota > Metazoa > Arthropoda > Insecta > Orthoptera > Gryllidae > Acheta > Acheta domesticus. Next base: position 26,507,787 of record JAHLJT010009355.1, on the reverse strand, counting down.
TTCGCCGAGCAGCGAGCCACTGCTCGCCCTATCCCGACCAGCTGATGTGTTCGACGAATGTTCGCTCCCTTTGATGTGTCCAAAAGACCGACACGCGGCGGGTAGGGCGAGCGCCAAATGTTCATCATTCGCCAAATAGCAAGCGACCCATCCACACTACTCGGGATTCGGCGAGCGGTTGCTCGCTGTTCGCCGAATAGCGAATGTGTGGAGCCGCCTTTACCACCGCGCATGCCGAAAACAAATCGAGAGCTTAGAGCTTGTTCCGGCCGGTGCGGTGCATCGTTGAGGGAGGGAAAAATCTCCGAAAGCCGATGCCTAGTTCGGCGCCAGATCTCAAGTCCAATGGGGTGTAATACTTCTACTTCTAGTATGTGACGTCATAACAATCGCCCTGTACAAAATTAGTTAGTGCCTTTCAGAGACTTGAAATGCACATGTGAATAAGTTGCGGGCGCGTGCTTAAGGGACGCTTCGCAAAACAAAAGCATTATATTTGGGCGACGAGGAAACATCCGGACGTGGGCTGCCACGGGGGCAGGCTCGTGAACCCCTCAACATGCTGGCCGGAGAAATGCGGCTGGCGGAAGCGGCGATATGACGCAGTTCCGTAGCTAGGCTAGAAGGTATATAAGACGGCCCCGGACTAAACTCCTTCTGTTTCTTGGGCTCGTCCGTAGGTCGTCGTGGGTGGTGCGGCTCGTGGCACGTCGATGTGCTGGCTACGGAGGCAAGGGGATGAAGTCGGCGCGCGTGCGTCGTGACGTGAGGCAAGCGGTCGTGGTGACCGGTAAAGTTCCTTCTATAGTAACGGTCGGTTATTATATCCATTGTCAAAATTGTAAATAGGGATTGCAGGTATCGGTGCACATTGTGAATAAATATCCAATATTTTACAACCGTTCACGTCTGTGTATTCTTGTAACGGCCCCAGCCATGACGCCACAAGTGATATAGCATACACTATACTTACGGGATACAATGATGTTAGTATTCGAATCAATATTTACTTCACTTACTCAAGAATTTTACATGTGCAAAAAAAAATTAAAAAATTGAAAAGGTAATCTATTATTATTTTGAAATATATTATTTTAAAAGCGCAAGTTCCAAAGTGTAAGATGCTCCCCTCCCCCCCCCCCAACAACGTCGGTCGTCGCGTCGTTTCTCCAGGAGGCTCTCCAGAGAGGACGAGCGCAAATATTAACGGAGCGCGTTTGCCGACGCTTTACGACGAAACAATCGCGCCGTCGCCGCAGATAACGCTGCGTGTGCTCGCGCCTCAAGACTGAAACGCGCGGACATAATTTTTCCCCGGGCGGGCGCTCTGTTTGCCAGCGCGGTTAAAGCGGCGGCGGCAGAGACGGCGGCGGTGACGGCGGCGGCGGCGGCGGCGGCGGTGGTGGTGGTGGTGGTGGTGGTGGTGGTGGTGGTGGTGGTGGTGGTGGTGGTGGTGGTGGCGGTGGTGGTGGCGGTGGCGGCGGCGGCGCGCCGGCGGCGCTGGTGGTGGCGGCGGCGGCGGTGGTGGCGACGGCGGCAGCGGCGGCGGATGAGGCGCTGGTGGTGGCGGTGGTGGCGGTGGTGGCGCTGGTGGCGGTGGTGGCGGTGATGGCGGCAGTGGTGACGGTGGTGGCGACGGTAGAGGCGGTGGAGGCAGAGGCGATGGCGGCAGTGACGGCGGATGCTGTGGTGGTGGCGGCGGCAGCGGCGGAGGCGGAGGCGGGAGCGGAGGCAGAGACGAAGGCAGAGGCGGGGGCGGAGTTGGAGGCGAAGGCGGAAGCGAAGGCGGTGGCGGAGGCGGAGGCTGAGACAGAGGCGGGGGCGGAGGTGGAGGAGGAGGAGGCGTTAGGAGTCTCTGGGGCCCAGAGGTGGCGAAGCGACCCGACTCAGGTGACTACGAAGCGATGGAAAATGGAGGCGCGGAGGAAAGGAAAACGGCTGCTAACCGGCTACACGGTCGCTAACTCCGCTTGCATGCTTTGGCCATGAAGCTCAGGTTATTCTGGGATGCTCAGGATATTTGGGTCTTCGGGTTCGAGTGTTGACGCTGGCCGCATTTTCGACACTAGCCGAATTCAGCGGTTCTCTGGAAGAGAATTTTGTTGGCCGGCTGATCTAATCGGGATTTTTCTGTGGTTCCTTCGGTCAAAACCAGGCGAAGTATTACCCTTACACGAGCCATGTACTGCGCGCGATTTTTCCTTACTCTTCCTTGTCCTATCTACACCGTTACTTATAGTCATGCATTACACTACCACACATGTCAGGATCATAGACCTTGTCCAGTCTGGGGAGGGGATTGCCATCCAGCGGGGGAAGACACCGCTACTTCCAGCGATAAAAACATCACTACTCTTACAGGACTACCTTAGCATTTGACGCACCGGGAAACACTAATCTATCAATAAATGAAATGATATGTAAAAATTTAAAATCATGGATGTTCCAAACCTGTATTATAATGTTTTGTAGGGTTTAAAAACGTTAACGTAAAATAATAGGTCATCATTCTAAAAAGTAAAATACGAATATAATGCCGCTGGTACCTCTTTTTTCTGTTTTCAACACAATACTCAACAATGAAATATTTACACAGAGTTTTGAGGGAATATTTTCTTTTGTCTTCAGTTAGGACACCTTTGAATGTGGAAAAACTGTGGTAAATGTCACAAGATTTAATAGAACTCTGTGTGAGTAATTTCCTTGGTATATTAAGGCAGTTATTCCATCTGTTGGCTGCAATGAATAAGCCGACAAATATTTTCCCAAATTCAATTGCCCACTACAGTTCCTATAAATTCTAAAGGCAATTCACGTTTTGTATCAATTTCCGACCATCAAAATCACTCTCATCAGATATGCCCGAAAAGTCTAAAGTACTAAGAATCATAACTGTGCTCGGGCCAAACTACTACGTTCTGCGCGCCACAGAACGAAGTTAAAACTTCGAAGTTAATACTTTGCCATCACCGCTTCTATCGCCATTACATTTTTGACACCATCTCTATCTCCACTAGAAGAGCGTTACTACCGTCACCGTCGCCTGTAGCACTGCCGCCACATCCCATCCCACCTCTGCGACTCTTATCCCTAACGACACTATCACCCCTACCGTTGCCACCACGTTGCAGCGGCCGTCTCCAGCGCCAGCGCCACCGCCTTCACCGTCGACTCCGGCATTGTTGGCCGTGGCACGAACGCCGCAACACAAATATTTGGGCCTGGGGATTGCGCTCGCGCCGCGCTAACGAGGGGAGATGAGCGGCGATGGCGATGGTGCTGGTGCTGGCGGTGGCGGTCTCGGTCGTGGCGGTGGCGGCGGCGGCGGCGGCGGTGGTGGTGGTGGTAGAGGTGGCGATGGTGGTGGCGGTGATAGTGGCAGTCGGTGACGGCGGCGGTGGTGGTGATGGTGGTGAAGGTGGTGGCCACGGCGGTGACGGCGGCGGCTGCGGTGGCGGAGGCGACAGCGGCAGCGGCAGAGGCGGCGGTGGCGGATGCGGTGCCGGCGGCGGTGCGGTGGTGGCGGCGGTGGATTGTGGTGGCGGCGGCGGCGGTAGAGGCTGTGGAGGCGGAGACGACAGCGGAAGGGACGGCGGAGGCTGTGGTGGCGGCGATGGCGGTGGCGGTGGTGGCGGCGGCGGTGGCGGCAGCGACGGAGGCGGAGTCGGATGCTAGTGGTGGTAGAGGCGGCGATGGCGCGTGGCCACGACGGGTGTGGCGGTGATGGCGGTGGTAGTGGCGGCGGCGACGGCGGTGGTGCTGTTGGTGAAGGCGGTGGTGGTGGTGGCGTCGGTAGTGGCAACAGCAGCACTGGCAGCGACGACGCTGGTGATTGTGGCAGTGGCAACGGCAGCATTACCGGCGGCGGAGGCAGCGGAGGCGGTGGTGGTGGTAGTGGCAGTGGCATTGGCGATGGTGATGGTAGTAATGACAGCAACAGGGCTGGCGGCGGCGGAATTGGGTAAAGAGCTGCAGGAGACGGACGCTTCTGAAGAGAAGCAAGATGACGGTGCAGAGGGGGAGAACATGGAGTAGAAACAAGGAATGTAATACTTAGTGTGATCTAGAGTTGGGTAAATATCAATATTTTCTTTATTCAATAATCTCCTGAATTTCTTAATTCTCGATTTTTTTTCAGTTTTACATTCCCAATAATGATATTTATTTAAAATTGGAAAAAACAGTGTGTTGGAAGATAGAGTTGAATTACGTTTCATTTTTAAAGAAAATCCAATTTTTTAAATAAGAAATAATTTATTTTCTTTAAAAAAATTGTTAAAAAAATAATTACATAGAAAATACTCATGGTTGTGTTATCAGTCGTGTATCCCTGTGGTACATCGGAATGAAGAAAGAACCGAAACGCCTACATTATACTCAGCATTCCTTCACGCTTAACGGACGTTTCGCACCATTCGCAGCTAAACACTTGGGTCTAGCGATTCGTCACGGACGCTCCATTAAATGATCCTTGTGGCCGGAATTCGAAGCGTCTCGTTAGCGGAAAGGACTCTTATTGGGTCTTCGGGGCGAAATGGCACACGCCCAAACGAGGAACGGACAAAAAAAGCTTGCTTCAAAAATGAAAATATTCCCAATTTATGAATGCGGAGCAAATAGTTAGCCGAAAGACAAACGACTTAACGACGTTCAATTCCCTATAAACACCGACCATTCTTGTAAAGAGATTCTAATTAGCGGTTTTCTAACGATGGCATTTTACAACTGTCAGTTCATTTGGACAAAAGGTTGGTTTCAGACAAGTAGTAAGAGGCACTGGGGAAATAGACTCAGAGCCTCCAATGAACACCGCACGCCGCCGTGTTTACTTTTATTCTCCCACTAAACGGTTTGTGATTTCGGCATAAACAACAGATTTTCTCGGCTGACTGGCCATTTGGTTAGCGTGACTCTGCTGTCAAAACCTTGAATTCAGTAGCGTGACTCCTCTTGATAGTTTCAACGCTCTTACTAGACTTCTTCGCAGAGACACACTGAAAGACCTTGTGTGGCTGAGATGGCGCGCCATGAACTTTGAACGTATTGCTCTACAAACGCAACTTTAGAGAAGTACTACATTCTGTACCGTTTCTGTATCAGCGGGTAAAATTGTTAAACATAAACGATATTAATGGGATAGATATTTTGTGTTTTACGTTAATTTTCTCGAATTATTAAAACATGAGTGAAAAATAATTGTGAATTCTTCTCCTACCGAATATTTTTGGACTTCTATGGAATAATATAAAGAAATGCAGTTGTATTTTAATTTTCTTTCAGTGAATTGTGTTCACACACAGTTTGAAATAAGGTTCTTATCAATGGCAATTCAGTTTAGATCACAGTATCAGCCCCACCAATACCATTGAAGGGACTTTATGCACCAGGGCTCCGATTTCTTAGGTCCAATACCTTATGAGAAAAAATAAAATACTTGAAAGTATTTTCATACTATTAAACAATGTAAATTTCATTCGTAACGTAATCCCAACATTATTGACGCTAACAGAAACATTCAATAATTCCGAGTGGTATGAACGCTTGAAAAGTCCAGAGAACAAAATATGTGAATGGTGCCAGTTTATGTGTTGGAAAAATACAAGCACTAAGCAAAGAACTTGCAATGCAAGAAACTCTACACTTCGTGCACCAGAGTTCCCATGTTGTCGCGTTAAGGACGCAGGCGTATTTTTCTCGACGGCTGTACGGACACAAGTATACGAGGGAGAGCATTGCACCTTGGGACGGTTTTTCCTTCGGATATTTGTCCTCAACACCTCTGCATTCCACGAACCTAAATGTAAATCACACGTAAACTTTACTGCCTTTTCGACTCCGTTAACACATAGCCGGTTAAAGATCAGTTTTGTCTCAACGACTCTAAATTAAACATTGTTTTATAACTGCTGAATAGTTTCTCTTTTTGTTTACGATACAAGTTTTAATATTCTTAATCTACTCTCTGAAATTACAGAATATGAAAATCGTAGAGCCCAAATATGAAAAAAATATGCAGCAACTGTTTGCCATGAAGATCACAGGCGTAGAAAGAGATGAGTAGATCTGTCATAAATTAAATTTCTGTTCAATTAACACTACCGTTGTGGCTCTAGAATAGTGTGTAGATTGTTCAAACAGTTGTATATAGTTTTAGGCATAAAGAATATTCGTGAATGTGCCAAGGTTTCAACGAGTCTCAATTGATCTTTCAGACACGCTCCAAAACTTTAAGGATTTACACGGGTTTTATATTGTGTTTCCATTACATTACAAATATGCATATGCCTTACCATTAAAGCTACATGAATGTCTTCGAGTTGGACCTTACGACACTTCCAGACCTGCATGTTTTTAATTTCTAATCTCTTAATATATTTGAAAATAATGAATACAATTCCAAGCAGTACGATTTTGACTTAATTATAATTCACTAATAATAATAATTAAAATGCCATTACTATTAACATTATTTATGAGGTGGATAAAAACAAGCTTAATTAAAATCAATACAGATTTAATGTACTGCAGTACATTAAATTTAGTGTGCCTTGTACGTTATGTATACATGTTACAATAATTTATAATTGAATTGTTTTATAATTTGAAGCACTTTGACGGTACGAGGCAGTAGATGGCGCGCCGTTACAAGACAGGCTTAAACTTCCCAGAGGGCCGTATTATTCATAGAAGTAGGAGGGCCGAGAAGCAAGAAAACGTTCGCGTACAGTACTCGTCCGCAGAGCGTTTGCGTTGAGCTTAGCCGCGGCCACCGCGCGGGCGACGTCGCGTCGCAGCGGGGCAATCCTTCGCTTCGATACAACACAAGTACACTGTCAAAAATTGCATTGAATTTAATGTAGTTTAATGCACCATTTTACATTAAATTTAACGTACCGTGTACATTAAAACGATATTAATGTACATGTACATTAAATATAATGTATAAATTAAAATCAATACAGATTTAATGTACTGCAGTACATTAAATTTAATGTACCGTGTACGTTATGTATACATATTACAATAATTTATAATTTAATAGTTTTATAATTTGAAGCACTTTGAAGATACGAGGTAGTAGATGGCGCGGCGTTACAAGACAGGCTTAAACTTCCCAGCGGGCATATTATTCATAGAAGTAGGAGGGCCGAGAAGCAAGAAAACGTTCGCGTACAGTACTCGTGCGCAGAGCGTTTACGTTGAGCTTAGCCGCGGCCGCCGCGCGGGCGACGTCGCGTCGCAGCGGGGCAATCCCTCGCAAACACGCGCGGAGCGAGGCGGGCGCGTGCGGGCGCGAGCGCGTGCGTATTCTCCGTGGCACGTGCGCTGCGTCCGCCTGTTTGTCGGCGGGGGAGGGCGCGCGACGCGAAATGAAAACGCGCGTGGGGGCTCACGCGTGAGATATGTCTCTGGGCGGAAGCAGAGAGCGCGGCTTAAGTGGTAATGCCTCGTCGGCGATAGCAGCGCTTCCTCGTGCCGTTGGTGGGGTGGTGTTTTGGTTGCTAGATAGCCGAGGAGCGGTGACGTGATAGTAACCAGTGGCGATATCATATAATTCTCAAAACTTGGCACTCGCTCGTACATGTGCCAAGAGCGAGTGCGAGCCCGTACGAGCGAATGCCAAGTTTTGACAATTACATGATATTAATATGAATGTTCAAATACAATATGTTACATCTAATTATTTTGAATTATTACATGTTAACTTTAAAACTGTTACATGATCGTGTTTCCGAAATTTTAATGATGATTTCTTCGAATTCACCAATTTTCTCTTTCCCTTCATACATAACTAAAAAGTTTTAAATTGATTATAGTCGCATCAACCCAAGGTTCTTGGCGACTTTTAAGTATTTTACGTGAAGGTTCGATATTTGATTTTACATTATTTATATACACAGTACCGAGTTCACAATAACAAAGAAATTATTTTAATAATGCAAAAACCTGGTACCCAATCATGGCCAGTGTGTTAATAAGAATAGGAAGTCAATTATATTTTATTAAATATATTGTTTATGTGACAGAATTTTATAATTTCCTCTTGATAAAGCTTGGAGTAGATGATTGCTTCAAATTGTTCTGGTTATAGGCGTTCTCTTTCTTCCTGAAACTTACGAAAAATTTTGAATGAAGTGTAAGCTCGTTATCTTTTGTTTCCTTCCAGGCTTTCGAAACAGAAAAGTTTGGACGACACATTGACCCAAATCGCTCTGTTTTGTAAGCAAAAAAGTAATCAACATCAATTCCAGATTATTTTAATTAGATAAAAGAAGAAGAAAGTGGGGTAAACGGGACAAAGGCGAGCGCTAAGGTGGACTTAGATACAACGCAAGTACACTGTCAGAAATTACATTGAATTTAATGTAGTTTAATGCACTATTTTACATTAAATTTAATGTACCGTGTACATTAAAACGATATTAATGTACATGTACATTAAATATAATGTGTAAATTAAAATCAATACAGATTTAATGAGGCAAAGGTGTTGTCGGAGGCGCTGGAGACCTCGGTGTGGGTGGAGTCGTGGGGGGTGTAGGGAGACACAGGTGAGGGCGGAGCCTTGGCCGAAGCATGGCAGCGACAGAGCGCGGGCGGGCGGGCGGCGGCGGCGGTGGCGGCGGCGCGCCAGACGGCGGGGCTGAGTGTCCGCGCGTATCTTTATGGGCGCGGGAGCTCCCGGGCTGTGTCCTGCGCGGCGCGGCGGCCTCGTTAGGAGAGGAGCGCTGATAAACTTACGAGCGCCGTCCCTTGAGCCCAGCGCGCGCCGCCGCGTCCTGCTCCGCCCCTCCCCGCCCCGCTCCACTCTCCACCCCTTGGTCCTCGCGCCGCCTCGCTGCTCCCCGCACCGCCTCCCTGCTCCCCGCACCGCCTCCCTGTTCCCCGTCCCGCCTCCCTGCTCCCCGCACCACCTCCCTGCTCCACGGAGTGACTCTGCTCCCCGCACCGCCTCCCGGCTCCCCGCTCTACCTCCTTATTCCCCGTCCCGCCTCCCTGCTTCTCGCACCACCTCCATGCTCCCAGCTCCACCTGCCTGCTCCCCGTCCCGCCTCCCTTCTCCCCGCACCGCCTCCCTGCTCCCCGCACCGCCTCCCTGCTAACCGCACCGCCTCCCTGCTCCCGGTCCCGCCTCCCTGCTCCCCGCTCCGACACCCTGCTTCCTTCATCGCCTCCCTGCTCCATGCAGAGTGTCTCTGCACCCCACGCCGCCTCCTTGCTCACTGCTCCGCTTCCCTGCTCCCCGCACCTTCTCCCTGCTCCCCTCAACGCCTCCCTACTACCCGCACCTCCACTTCTCCCCGTCTCCATGCTCCTCGCCCTGTCTCTCTTCTTCCCGCCCCGCCTCCCTCCTCCCTGCCACACGTCCGTCCTCAACGCCTCTAACGTCCTCCATCTCTCCTCTCCCGTTCCCATCTCCACAACCTAACATTTCTCTTCCCCGCTCCGCCTCATTCTCCCCAACGTCGTCGCCACCCCCGCCATCGCCCGTCTCCGCCTCCCGCTGCCCCGCCGCCCTGATGGCTCGGCCGCCTGCCCGCGCCGCGCGTGTACATGCGTCTTTGAGTCAACTGCTCGAGGGGCCGCGGGGCTCGAGTTTCCTGCGCATATCTTGCCTCCAACATCGCGGGATGTAGCGCGCCTCTAACGCAGATTTCGCAGTTTAAATCAGCAGTTGTAACCCGGCGCCGGGATCCTCCGTGCGGCTCAGCCGGTGGTCTCGTCTGAACCGTCGCCGCCGCTGCCTACCTAGACCGCTTGCCGCCGTCGCCTCCTCCCTCGCCGTAGCCGTCGCCGTCGCCCTCGCCCCCTCCGTCGCCCTCGCCGTCGCCTTCGTCCTCGCCTCCGCCCTCGCCTTCGGCATCGTCCTCGCCATCGCCTCCTTCGTCGCTCTCGCCGTCGCCCTCGCCATTGTCATCGCCCTCCTCTCACCCCATTGAGGTAATTGATTTACACAGGAGTTCCAAACGATTTATTTTAAGCATATACCTCTACTTTGATACGAAGTTTCATGATTAAACTATAAATAATTGAGTCAGTTAACTTTTTTCGATGATTCATTGGCATACTAGCTTCATAGGTATTAAACTAAATTTTTCTTTCCGTAGTTTGAAACGAATTTTTCTTGTACCATTAAGGTAATCAGAAAGGTGAAGTCTGAATGTCTGTGGAGATGCATCGTTTCATCACATCCTTCGGGTGAAAACTGAACAAAGAATTTACTTTACAGATGAGCAACGTATTAGATAGGTAACTCATAGCACACTCCCGAGTACAGAAACGCGGCATTCCACGGACCCACGTATTGGAGGAGGAGGAATTAAGCGATCCATCAGCCGCCCGCCAGACCGCCCGCCCGCCCACCCGCCCACCCGCCCGCCCGCCCGCTACATTGCGATGGTTTATGAGTGGTACCGCCGTCTACGGCAAGGCTTGTCTTGCCCGCAGCGTTAATCACTGTTCGGGTCATAAATTGAGATCTTTGCCATCCGGGTGCCAGACTTTGAGCACGCCGTTTGCATTTTTTAAATCGGATCCCAGGTTATTTCACAATATAAACAAAGTAGTACTCTATCAATAAGCAACTGTTCAGAGATTTTGATTCTTGATTTGAGATTCCTGGAAGAAAACTTCTCATTTTGACCAAATATTGGAAATTTTCAATAATTTATAATTTAACACAATCTTAAAAATATGGAGATGAGAATAAATAAGTAAAAAATAATGTAATTTTCCTTTACAATTGATCAATTTTCATAAAATATATTACGTTTTTAAGTGATAATTTAGAAATTTATTTCTGGATTATCTCCAGCTGTATCTCGACAATGTAACCTTGATCAAAATATTCGAAAAATACCTTAGACCTTGGGAAGATCGACCACAAAGATTAACTGCAAACACAATGCGACCGAATCGATGAAATCTACGATGTAAATGCGAACGGAGGCAACGAGAAACGTCAATAACTCGTGAACCTGACCAACATTTTAGTACAGTGTTTCTGTGTGAAAGTCTCTTTAAGTGGTACATCTCGTGGCAAAAGATATCTATTCGCATTTTACGAGCGATAAAACATTGCAATCAGTCATTTCATCTGTAATATTCAATATTATTTGCAGCTCTTGTAATGAAAATAATGCATCTATTTGTACATTACAAACTGTAAAATGACGTAGATCGTACACGGGATATTTCTTATACTTATGAGTTGTGTTCAGGCGATTGTGGGCGATGCTGGTTTTAAGTAAGTATCGGAATCTTGGTTTTCCCGCGGTCGGCATGTAATGGCTCATCAGCACATCCATGTGCCGAAATGAAATTTGTAGTAGTGGAGTTCTTTCTTCGTTGAATATCATATGTCGAAGCAAATTTTAGCCAGGATCTTACTGTTTTCAGCAATGAAATATTTCGCACACACCTTCGAAAGCACAGAAGAGCTAAGTCTTGGAATCTCGATTGTGTATGTCATGTGGTTGACTGCACCCAGTTCATTGTCGACCTCTCATCCAACTGAGAGACCTCACATCTGCTCTGATACGATCGCCATCTGTCCTTCGACTTTAACTTTCTTTACGAAGTCTCTCCTTACAATTCCAAATGCCTTCTTGCTTTTTACTCTGTTAGTTTTTTCACATTTCACGTTCATACGTCGCAGCATTCTATGCGACTAAATTTCTTTTATGTGTTTATATTATGTTATATTTTGAACTTCCAGATAGCAGTTTTTCTTGTGCTTAAGGCGAATTACTAATTGATCCTGTTGCCGGGCACTCGAGCAGAAATTCAATAAAAAATGTCTTTATTGGAGACGAGACTAAAGACATTATTGCCCTTTTGTCGCGTAGTATTCTCACCAATTTCCACATAAGACAGAAGATATGTTAAGGATGTATCACTTCTCTTAAGGGGGTAAGCTTCTCTACATTCGCAGCGTTGAAATCTCCCGCCAGCTTCCCAGAACGAGAGAACGAACAAATCCCATGTACCTCACCGCGGAAGCGACGAAATTGACCGCTCGCATTTCAGTGTCGCTCTCTCACACTCGGGTGGTGAGACCTGGAGCAGCACCTGTGCCCTGGATGCGATTTCCCGCCCCGCCCGCCCAGATGAAGTGATTGCTAACACGGCTCGCCACTTACTGCGCGCGCAGGAGTCTCGGCAACGTCACCGCCGCCGCCGCCGCCGCCGCCGCCGCCGCCGCCGCCGCCACCGCCACCACCACCACCGTCCCCACCGCCCCGCCATCGCCCCCGCCCTATCGCTCCGCCCCCACCCCCCATCGCCACTCCCCCGCCACCCATCGCCCCGCCCCCGCCACCCATCACCCTGCCTCCGCCCCCCATCGCCCCGCCTCCGCCCCCCATCGCCCCGCCTCCGCCCCCCATCGCCCCGCCCCGCCCCGCATCGCCACAGCCACCGCCACCACCACCGCCACCGCCACCGCCACCGCCACCGCCGCCACCGCCACCACCACCACCACCACCACCGCTACCGCCCCCGCCCTTACCACCGCCCCCGCCACCGCCACCGTCCCCGCCCCTGCCACTGACACCGCCCCGCCTCCGCCCCCGTCCCCGGCTCGCCACCGTCCCCGCCACCGCCACCACTACCGTTCCCGCCCCCGCCAGCGTCTCTGTCGCTTCCCGGGTCCCAACGCCTCACCGCCGCGCGCTCTACATCACCTCCGCTCCCACCCTGCGCGCGCCACGGGGGCTGACCCCGAACACCTGTTCCCCGGTCAGCGAACCCGCATTAGCATAACGCATACGAGCCCCCCTCGCCCTCCCCCCCCCCGCCTCAACACTACACGCGGCGCCGGGGGCCGCGCCACTGCCATGTTGCGGTGCACGCGCGCCTTTATTGATTTATGAATCAATTTAAGTTGAAATGATAGAGCTCGAGGAGGGCTTGTTGCAGGTGTCCGTGATATTTTATACAATGCACTTTTGTCTGTGGTACCCAAACAACAAGGAGAGGAAATGCGATTATATATTATGTAGTTTGTTTTCTTCTTATTGTGCAAACATGTAAAAAATAATATGAAATATAGTAATATTATCATGAAGATACGAAAGTGAAACATGTAGTTACTAATATTATAACTGGTGTGAATGTGACAGGAAATAAAGATTTAAAAAACGATAAAGTGATGAAGGCACACTTACTTTCAATAAATGCGGGAAATGTAATGACCAATATAATTGGTGCCGATGTGACAATTAATAAATCAAACGAAAATAAGTAATAAATAAAGTAAAATGCCCACTTAATTTCGTTAAAAAATGGAAAATTGAGTTTTCATTACCTAAAAGGAATGCTAATTCTAGAGTGATTGAATTCCACTCTGAACGCTGAAAAACGTGTTACTGAAAAACGTTGATCAAGAGCAAGACACTTGATTGGAGACAACGATACTTCTTTAATTCATGCATTCTTCAAGACTGTGTATCTGTACCACTTAATCTAAGTTATTTTCTTAATGTGGGTACTAAAGTGATTTGATTATTTTTTTAAAGAATAGTGAAACTTAATATAAATAAAATATTCTTTCCTTGATTCATTTATTCTTTATCACAATATTTTCTTTCTTAAATATCATTTTTGTCTTAAGATAAACTCGACATATATATTGAGATATGACCCAATACAATACTACACTTTTTATTACTCTAAATAGTTTTAAAACTTTCCTTTGGTTGAATATTGAAAACGGATTTTATACCCCTACCGGCATTTACACAATCTTAATTCTCTCTTCATGTACCCTTAGGCAATATTCTCTTACTGCTTCGCAAGCCCAGAATTCATTACGCTGTTCCTTGCATCCAGTTTCCAGTACCCTTCGTGTTGCTCCTGCACCGCGTGTCAGAGCCTGTGAGAGCACATGTCACCGGCGCTGAACGATAGGCGAATTTAAGTGACTCTCCGAGCGACGAACATGTTCCTAATAAGAAAAGCGCCGTCCCTTTGCATTCCATTACCCCGCGGCGCCCAAAGATAATACTTTATAATTCGAGAGCGTTCCTGCGCCAGCTCCCGTCCCGGAATGCGGTGGCCGACAGGTTCGCGCCGGGGCAAGGGGAGCGCACGGCGAGGAAGAGCGGCAAATAAAAAAAGGCAACAAAAACGTCGAAGACGAACCCCAACGCGCGATTGCATAAAAGTCTAACCTTTGCCGTAAAGCGAAGCAAAATACCATCGCATGTTCGGTCCGGCGAAAAAACCGCGGGCTTCTATCCCGCCATCTCGGCCGCAACACGGAGGCGGTGGCTGCAGCGGCGGCGTCGGCGGCGGCGGCGGCGGGGGCGGGGATGGCAGAGGAGGCTCACGACTGCTGTGAGGCGGCGACCGTGTAATGATGCGATCATGCGCAAGCGGATGGCGAGCTTCTCCCGTGGCGGCGGAGGCGGCGGCGGCGGCGGCGGCGGCGGCGGCGGCGGCGGCCGGCAGTCGGTACTGCACGCGAGCACCGCCGATATGCGCGCGTGGAAGCTGTGATGCCTTCCATTGCAAGTCGTTCTAGTGTTATCGCCGCTGCGCTGATGGCTCTCGGGAGTCATTTGCTCTTCTCGCTCTAGTGGATGGGATTTATGGTTATCGTGAAGTCGTCTCCAACTGGAAAGTTACATTTTTTCGTCAATGAGAGGGAAATATAGCAGTTTAAATTGTTTTTTGTATTTTTCAAGCCTCGTTTTGGGAGAAATTTGCTCTCCTTGCTCGGGTGAGTGGGATTTATAGTTATCGTGAAGAGACATATTGAGACATCTCCAGCTGGAAAATTAGATATTTTCTTAAATGAGGAGGGAATGTAGCTGTTTAAATTGATTTCTGTAAATTTCAAGCCTAGTTTCTGGAGGAGAATCTCTCAGTCGTGATAGCTTTCTATATTTCACATCTTGTTTTAAGTTGTATGATGAATGTTGATCATATTTCTAAATTGGACACACTTTTATCTTAAACATAACATTTGATGCTTTTTCTGAGGAAACTATCATGTCCAAGCAATAGAGATACATTTTGCAGTTGTAATGAATTCTTCAAATAGACCGGATTCATTCCTCACCATTCATCTCGGATCGACAGCGAGAGGAACAATGAAATAATTTCTTTTCCACTCAACTTCATTTCAATCTTTCTGTATTGATATTTCTTAAACGACCTGCATGAATAGTGTTCTACGTAATTATATTTTTATACCATGTTCTACTGGCTTTTTTATTATGGGAATGTCCATATACTCTCTCCTTTTTACTTGAAATCCGTACAAATGAAAATTCTAAATAGAAGTACTCTTCCATACTGATAGTTTGTCATCTTAATTTCGATGTTGGGGTGTCTACAAACATTTGTTTTATGTAATGAATCTTTTACTTACGAATTCAAATGAATATTTTTGTTCTAGCTTCTAAAGATTTTTATTTTGTCATAAATTCAATTATGTCAATAAACTACAGATGTTAATAGCAGTAAACATCTATTCGACGAATCGATATACTAAATTCCATTGAATAGGCCAATTTTCCTACATTATATAGCGAAACAAATTGCAGAAACACGTTTTATCTTAGACCTTTTTTCTTTCATTTCGTTTATTACATTTCTCTTTGTGTTTAATTTATTATTAAACACAATTCTTCAAATTGACAACTAGCCCAACAGGGTTCATACGTGAGAAAACACGTCCTGCAATTGACCATACTGTCATTGGTTTGACCGTAAGAAAGAATGATTGACAACAGAATGAACCGTACTCGTCACACAATAGTCTGAGTACTGATGTTCTTATGTGACGCATGAAGGTATCTGATGGTCACAAAGAGGTAACGCTGCAATAAGGTCGACACAAGTGATCTGCTTGAGAACATGATAGAACATGATAGAAATGAAGGTGGAATATTTCAGAAAATAGGCTTTAAAGCGCCAAATGTGGGGCTAATTGTGGTTTGTCCATGACTTAGAACTTCATGGTAATGATTGACACAATTATGCAAATGTTTGTTCTTCCGATTCATGTGATTGTTCATTTCATTTCATTCATGTGATTGTTCTTCCGATTCATGTGTACGTTTCTCATGAAGCTTAACAATAAAAATACTTGTTTCGCGGCTATAACTACTACGCTGGTGGAGCATACGGCACAAAGAACAAATTATTATTCATCTTGAACTTTACCGAACAGTTGTAGGTTGTTTTACTTCCATTAGAAAGTTTCACTTGCCCCATCAGTCATCAGCCATTAACATATCCAATGACTAATATTAAAAAATAATTAAAATGTTTGCTATTTTAATTGGTGAAATTTAAAGTATGTAACGGGGACAGATAATTTGTCATCACTCACAATTTAAGAAACAATTTGCTAGGAAAACAATAATAACTACGTGATTTACTTAATGTATAACAAACAAAACGTCATTCTTATTTCTATGACGTTCATGAACCGTTTCAATGGGATAAATGTGTAATTAGGTGAGCAAATCAAAATTAGATAAATCTCGCTCCTTACGTAAGAATTTGACAATTTCCTTCAAGAAAATACTTGAAGACAAGTAAACTTCAACCAGAACTACTGGAGAAGTCTTCCACTTAAGACAATGGCTTTCTTCGACGCAACACGAGCCATCAATTTCAGCTAAGTGGTGACTGAATCAGTCTGACGTCTCTACTTGAGTACAATGAGTTACCAGGCTCCTTTTTCCTCCAGTTTCCTTTCCACTTGATACATCGAGTGAGGACTGAAGCGTGGAATGGAGGATGAAGAGAAAAATCCCAAGTCAGACAAGTGAGCGTCGGGCTGTCGCGTCGCCGCTCCCACACAACGCTCGACGCATGTCGAGACACCCCTCCTCCCCCCTCTCAGCACACCGCCCTGCCCCCTCGCTGTTCGTCATGGCGCCGCGGTCAACAGCGGCCACAAATATTTTCTTCCCAAATATCGAACGCAGCCGCCTCCTTCCCCGATCTCTTCCCGGAACGATGACGCCGGGCCGTGCGGACGCGTACAGTGAACCTAAATTATAGATAGACATTTACTGCAATAGTAACTACTTAACTGTTCCTTGCTGAGTTATACATTGTTCATTGGTAATAGAATATTGAGATTACACATAACCTTATCATAAATAAATTGACAATAATAATTACTAACTTGACAAGTCCTTAAGTTACTGCAGAATATTCTCTAAACTCTTTAGAGTTGTACACCGTTGAATTTCCCTGCACTACACCGTTCTTCACATTTTTGTCTACGAGTACTACACGTATTTGCGTGCATGTTTCCATATACTCTTCCCTATACGATCATAATTTTGTGCAACACTTTCTCTCATTCTTGTTTATTTGGTTTGCAAAGTTTTGAAGCGTATGATTGGTTAAAACATAACCAATATTTATCGCGTACTTAGACGTTGTCGGATAGGGGCAGACACATCCGTTTTAAAGGGAATCCTTGGATTGAGATTACGAATCTTAATGACAAAGACACACACAAAGACACACACACTCACTCACTCACAAACACCCATGCTCAAAATGAGAATCAAAGCGTCAATTCTTGCAAGTAACGCGCCCCAACGCTCCTGCCCCAGTCGAATTAGCTAAGCAGATTGTTATTTTTTGTTCTCTTTTGTTTTTTTTAGTGTCTTGTTTTCTTACTACATGTATTGAGAAAGTATTGTAATGCTGGAGCGAAACGTGCAGATTTTTTTTTGAGAAAAACTCATTTTGTTGATCTGAGAAAACAAAACCAAAACTGGGTTTTCTTGCTTCTATAAGGAGCAAATTACTTTCTCTAATACGAAGCGTAATCATAACTTACGTTTTGTGGGTCATTGATTCCCAAAAAGTGGTTTTGGCGAAACGTCCGTCCGTCTGACAGCCTGTGAACGCTAGCGCTTTAACCGAACAAAGGATTTTCACCAAATGTGGTATTCCTCGACTGACTCATGTCACGGCCCCTTAAATTTTTCAGATATTTTTACTTGAATTCACTATGACATTTTGAAATTGACTCAAAATTATTCAAACTTTTCGTTGAAATTTTGCTCGAATGTAGCCTAGAAAAATAGTCCAATTCTCGTTGACTTTTTTAAACTTCAGAGATGTTAGCTCAATGGGTTATAATGCCACCTGCGAAACCAAATTACCTAGAGAGTTGGAAATATGAAATAGTTTTGCGGGATAGCAACCGCATTTGCGGTTTCAATTATTATTATATTACATTAGTTACAAACACAGGGTTAAATAATTTATTTATTGGGTTTTAAAAATGTATATTTCAGAAACTATTACACATAACATAATGAGTGATACATCGATAGAACTGCAAACTCTTCACGTTTTCGTCATACCATATGATATTCACTGTGATTCACGAGATAGCGGCAATATTCCAGTTTCCAATACGCGAGTCTGCAATTCAAAGCGTATTGCGTTTTGGAATATGAAATTTGTGGTTATTGCCATAACTTAAAGACGATTCAGAAAATTTCATTCTCCAATAAGATGGCCGCCTGCCTCCCTCATGTAGATGGCATACTGCTGAGCGTCGTTTCCTTAATGAGGAACTTCCACTTCGATGGATCGGGGTATATGCTGATGACGACTTCGCGCTGTTCACATGGCTGCCTAGGAATCCCGACATTACAGTTCCTGATTTTTCCTTTGGGGACACGTCAAAGAAATATTTTACCTAGTGCTTCTATTGCCATCAACAATAGAGAAACCACGAATTGCACGTTTGATGCTGTGATGACCGTTTCTGAAGAAATGCTATATTGTGTTTAGGCGGAATTAGATTATTGCAAAGATGTATTTCGGATGACGAAAGGAGGACTTAATGAGCATTCATGACAAAATGACAAAAACTTGGAAAGTTTAAAGTTATATCAATGTATCACTCATTACAATATGTGTAATAGTTTCTGAAATATTTATTTTTTGTTTAAATCAAATGAATTATTTGTAATAACCCTGTAATACGAGAAAGAATATGCTGCCGTACCTCATACAAGAAACTGCTGTCCCACTACATAGTTTTGTTTTACTTTCTCGCCTTACAATTACTTCGTAAGAAGAGAAAGTTATGTTTTGAATATTTGTTGTTGTGGCCTCAGTGCCGGTGCTAGGCAAGGCTAGTAGGATAATTCAGATATTTTCATTTAATTTTTTACCTTAAATAGTTAATTATAGTTATTACTTATAAGATAAGACTCTGAAATGAAACAAATAATCTTGATATTCAAATAGATTCTACTGAAATACATATTTATTATTTCATGTATTTAACATGTGGTTTTATTAAATACTAACAAATCACAACAATTTTTTAGCGTTTTAAGCTCACCGTGGACATATTCTTTGATCACTAAATATTTTACTTAATACTATTCTGTGGTCACGGGGTAAAAGTTTTTGAGTCAATTTTTGGAAAATTTGGGTTAAGTACTGAAACTACAAGTAAAATATCTATATTTTATTTTAGTAAAACGACCGAATTGAAATGTTGCCTCCTTAACGAGAAAAAATATTAAGAAATAGCGTTTGGCGTGGGAACAAGTAATGGCTCAAAAATCTATCCCTTGTTTTCTCCATTCTAAGATTTGCTGATTTTGGAAAATAAACACGGATGCCATGAGAATCGCTAAATATACGGACATGTCCTGCAAAAACGGACGTCTGGTAACCCTAAAACAGTGTGCGATCGGTGCCGCGCATCTGCGCCAGTGTTGCCAGATGGTCTTAAGCAATTCCCCCTAGCAATTCCCCTGTTAAAACCTCCAAAACAAAAAAAATCTCCAAATTAAAAAAAAAAAAAATTATTTCGTGTTTAAAATGTATGGGAAGGTATGGAAAGGAAAGAAATACGAAAAATATTATTAATTGTTTATGATGATATTTATAATTTACAGTTAACTTGTCAGTTACAGTCAAATTGAAACAATAGTAATAGGTAGTCGGTCCGCATTTTACTTATCCCCACCCGACCAGTGTACCCGTACTTCCCTAAACTTTAAAACCAAGTTGAGTTCTCATCATTGGCGAGTGTGATGATTTCACAATATAACATCTTTTCACAACATAACACAAAATTAACATTTTAAGAACTCAATGAAATCCCCCCCACCAAGAAAACCCCCAAATAAATTTGCCCCCTAAAACAACCCCTAAATACCAAAAAACAACGTAAACGTAAAAAAAATTAAAATGTATGAGAAGGTATGGAAAGGAAAGAAATACGAAAAATATTATTAATTGCATATGATGATATTTATATTTTACAGTTAACTTGTTAAAAATACAATTTAGGGGGAAAACCTCTAATCTGGCAACAGTGACGCTGGGCCAGACGCTGGGAGAACGCGCCGGCCCGCCGGCCGCCCGCGCTGTTTGCAGCGTCAACAGCGCCATGGCGGCCCGGCGGTGAATGACGGACCGTCCGCACGCGCCATTGGTCGCCCGCAGTCGCTTTAGCGACGATTAGCGGCGCGCCTTCGCGACGCCTGCCGCGCGGACGGCGGGAGGGGCCGCCTGCCTCTTAGAACTTGAAATGAACAATAATAAACATTTTTTAAAATATTATTTATTTCCTGTTCAATTTTATACCAACTTTTCGGTATGATTGAAGACATTATAATAACATAACATGTTTTGGAGATGCCATGTATTTAAATCATAATTACTGCCAATTATGATTATGTTTCAATAAAACATGGAATAAAAACCCTATTTTTAATTAGAATTTAATAATTTATATTATTATAAACTTTGAGTTTTAAGAGAAAAAATTATTTAGAAAAGATTTAGAAATTTATTTACGGAGGGTGAAATATATCTTTGGGGAAGCGGGAACGAATGCGTTTTAAGTTATAATTTTATCCAAAATCGAAATGTTGATAAGCAGGAAAGTTTGCTAAAGAGTTGAAGAAGTTTGAAGATTGAGTAATTATAAAATACACATTTTATATAAAGAAAAAGTTCCATTTATTATAGACAATCATTTGTTTGTGAAAATGGCCTTTAATTCGTAAAACAATGTTGAAGTTCGTACGACGTTTCAGAAAACTGTCTCCATCATCAGGTACAAATTTCTTTGGCTAATAATGATGGAGACAAACAGTTCTCTGAAACGTTGCACAAACTTCAACTTTGTTTCATGAATTATACGATATTTTCACAAAAAATTGTCTATAATAAATGGAACTTTTTCTCTATGCAATTATGAAAGAATTAATAAATCGTAAAAACAATTTTGTTCACAAAGCTAGGCAATGCCCAAACCGGCAATGTTGTAGTAGTTTTAGCTAGTTTTAAAGGTAGTTTTTAATTAGTACTTTTACGATAGGCTTGCCTGTCGTTGCAAAAGCCTAATCAGCTGTAGCGCTTTGTATCCAAATTGATTGAATAAATTCCCGTCTCTCAAGGGTAACTGGAAAGAGGAAAATCATAAAAAAAGGGAGGGGCCGCCTGCCTCTTAGAACTTGAAATGAAAACGAATAAACATTTTGTACAAAGAAAAAGTTCCATTTGTTATAATCATTTTTTGTGAAAATGTATAATTCGTAAAACAAAGTTGAAGTTCGTACGACTTTCCAGAGAACTATCTTCATCGTCAGGTACAAATTTCTTTGGCTAATAACGATGGAGACAAACAGTTCTCTGAAACGTTGTACGAACTTCAACTTTGTTCATGAATTATACATTTTCACAAAAAATGATTGTCTATATTAAAGACGATTAATAAAAACTTAATAAACATTTTGTACATATAGCTAGGCAATGCCCAAAGCGGCAATGTTGTAGTAGTTTCAGCTAGTTTTTAAGATAGTTTTTAATTAGTACTTTTAAGATAGGCCCGCCCGCCCCTGCAAAAGCCTAATCGGCTGCAGCGCTGTGTATCCAAATTGATTGAATAAATTCCCGCCGCTCCAAAGTAACTGGAAAGAGGAAAATCATAAAAAAAGAGAGGGGAGGACGCCTGAGGGCGATCACCTTTTACTTTCTCGCCTTACAAACACTTCGTAATAAGAGAAAATTGTGTTATCGTGGACCAGAAAACGGCTATTTTTGGCCAGAAGAACTCTCATTGTCGGGCTCTGGTAACGAAAAAGTGGATAAATCCTGTTGATAAATTTAGGAGGGAAAATCTTCTAACACACGATGTAACCAAAATCCATGTTTTGATGGTTATTGTTATATATTAAATGGATTTGGCCACAGGATTCACTTAGTTCATAAAATACAATTTCTTTTAGAATTACATTACAAAAAGTTTTATCGTACGTTAACTATGATTAACTCACTAAAGTTTCAGGGATATGAATTTTCCCCCATTTTCAGGCTACAATGTACAATCTTATTAATATTTCTTAAAGAATATAAACAAGAAGTTACTAATATTAATGTCGAAGACCAGATATAGAAATAGAAAAGGAAACATAACACTCGATCTAAAATAATATGAATACTCGCCATTTTGAACAATAACATAAAATTAAAGTAAAAAATAAAAATGTACAACAGATCGTGCAAAAGCACGTCCTGCATAGCTGTTACAATAAGAGGATTTGAACCGAATATGCTTTTTTATAAACTGTGTAAGTGAACCCTGTGGCCAAATCCATATATGGATTATATGTGCAATATATTTTATTATATATATATATATAAAAGTGATACGACAGACAATTTTCTGTTCTTTTTATGTTTATGATGATTACTTTTTATTCATTTATTTTCTCTAAAATCATTAAAACTGTACGTAAAGTGTGAGAATAAAGAAGAGAATAAATCTGTGCACATTTTCTTGAACTACAGAACCTTTTTCCCATCCTTTTACTGGCCGTACTTTGTTGAATGAAGAATAAACGTACCAACAAAGTGGGGTTAGTATGTTTGAAAACTAGACATTTCCACTTCTGAGTATTAGAAAACTTATTTGAAACAAACTACAAATTTGTTTTTAGTACCACTAACAAAATAAAAACCCACACTCATGGATCTACCCCTACCACAACTAGCAAAATGAGAGCTCAGCGTGAGCATAGTAATGCTACAGTTATGTCCAAAAGCAAGAGAACTAAAAAGAACCGAAGACGTGTTTAACGTTGTACAGATTGTTGTGTACCAAGAGTTGATTGTATCAGAAAATAAGGGTGATTCCGACGATGATTATGCTCTCAACTATTTTCTACC
This sequence comes from Acheta domesticus, assembly GCA_031308135.1. Lineage (NCBI taxonomy): Eukaryota > Metazoa > Arthropoda > Insecta > Orthoptera > Gryllidae > Acheta > Acheta domesticus. The sequence goes on along the minus strand of JAHLJT010009355.1, from coordinate 26,484,591 downwards.
CAGTAAAGCTTCCCAGTAAAGTATTACTTCCCAGTAAAGCTCTGATATTTTGTTGGAACTGTAAATAAATATATTACCATATTTTTATAACGTTGATAACAGTAACGAAGAAGTTCTAATATATTTAGAGTTGCACTACTTTTATGAAAATTGATGTGGTATTTGAATTTTATAAAACTGATGGCCGATAAAATTACATAATGTCATTTACATTATATGAATTAAAATTGTGACTTCTGTGATCGCGGCGTTTCTTTATAACATTTTCATTCAAATTATGCATGGACTAATGAAGGGACAAGAGTTTGAAGACTTTCCAAATTTCGTCAAAGAATGTAACATAATTTTTGTTGCCGAAAAATTCACTACTATTTTTTATACTTTACAGAAAATTTCACACCATTGGATTTGGCCAGGTTCAGCAGCTTCATGATCAATTCAATTTCCGAAACATTTTTGAATAATTATTGTGTTTTCTTGACCATGATAAAATTGTATTATATTGTCATTGTGGTATCTATTCAATAAAACATTTTCCTAGTACAACTACTTACATATTTTCTTCTCATGAACCTTACTCCAAATACAGTTTTATCTGCAGTGACAATACAGAAATAAATGCCTTTTGTAAGCGTTAATTTTCATTCTAAAGTGTTGTTCCTTTTTGAGTTATGACCAAAATTTTCAAAACAATTACAACAAATGTCTCTTATATAATGTATTCTCAGTTGCGAATGAAGGTATTAATGGAAACCAGTTAGTCCCAAAAGAAACCAATGAGTTGAAGAAACATTTTATTGCAGTTTATTTGTCAAATCACACAATAACACCCTAGCCATAAAATTATTGCGCAGTAAAGCAGCCTATAATTTGATTAAATAGTTTCTTTAGCTTTCTATAGCACCAACCATTCAGACATTTCGGTTCTTTTGAACCTCCTCCGCAAATTTCGTTTCGTTCCGGCCCTAAACGCGCCAAAGCATACATTAGCGCTTCGCGGACCGCTAACCCAAAGGACGAGCTTTATGAAGTTCGCTAGTGAATTAGGAGCCCCACTGTCACTCGCCAAATATGGCCGACTCGAAAACCCGCCGCGGCCGTGGCCACCGTCACCATCACCATCACCACAGCCGCGTCACCGTCGTCGTCGCCTCCGCGGCCGCGTGCGACACCGCTTGCTCGTCCGGGGTATTTCAAACGATCGCTCCCGGCACCAGCGTTTCTTCTCGCAAGCCAGACTGATGTTCTATATGAACTAGCTACAACCCTTGCAATGTATTTATTACTTGATGCATTATGGATGAAATGCACGCTTCATGGTAGATGGTTTTTGTACATGCTCTGTCCCCAGAGGATACGAAAGGTTGCGCTTATGCCTGCCTTATTACATCGTCTGTAATTTATGAAATATTGTTATTCGTCTTGGATACATTTGTAACCAAGCCGACATAAGGTCTTCGATGAAGTCTATTAACGTAGGATTCATGTTGTTGCATCGTACCATTTGATGTGTTTTGTAAGGCAACTTTTTCGAGGTACTTGCAAAATATGCATACCACTACAGGAACGTAGGTACTGCTTTAGAAGTCGTTTGTTCGGAACCAACATTGTCAGTCTGTATTAATGTACAACGTTTGCAATAAATCTCGGGTAATTGTAACTGGGACGTCAAAGAATTGAAGTGTTTTAATATTTGTCAATAAGTCATAATCATGATGAACTCTCTCATTTAGTAACAATTGTGGAGAAACAGAACTCGCTAGTCAGTGGATCGTTAGAATCTTGGGTGAAAGGTCAGTCTTATATATTTCAATAAAATATGAAAAACAATTAGAAATATTTTAAATATTATTTCGATTTTCAAAGCCAAATCTTTGAAGAATCACAAAGCAGCTGGCGTCGCACCTGGGGTTTCGCGAAACGACACTGGGCGAAGTCCCGGCTCATCAAGCTCAGAGCTCAGTCGTCATAAAACATTTACGACTTCTATTTATTCCCTTAATACGTTACCAGCCTATTACTCGATTAACGATCACTTAACAGAGCGTCCCTTATGCCGACGCAATCCGAAAACTGTCAACGATCACTCGAAGCCGAGATGCACGCCCACCCACGTACTCGCCGAGTCGCCGCCGCCGCCTCCGCCTCTGCCGCCGCCGCCTCCGCCTCTGCCGCCGCCGCCTCCGCCTCCGCCTCCGCCTCCGCCTCCGCCTCCGCCTCCGCCTCCGCCTCCGCCCCCGCCCCCGCCCCCGCCCCCGCCCCCGCCCCCGCCCCCGCCCCCGCCTCTACATCCGCCCTCGCCCCAGCCCCGGACCCCGCCCCATCCCCGCCTTCGCCGCCGCCTCCGCCGCCGCCACCCCCGCCACCGCCACCTCCACCGTCTTCTCTTCCTCCGCCACCGCCGCCGTCCCCTATGCGCCGTCCACCACGTCCTCAGCTCAGCTCGCTCCTTAACGATCAAATTAATTAGGCGGCCGTGCAATACGCGTGTACGGGCGCTTGTTTGCATCCCATCGCACTGCTAACAAGAGCGCTGGCGGAGACCGCGACTCAGCGGTGCCTTATGACGACGACGACAAAAGCGATGGAGATAGCGGCAGCGTTGGCTACCACGACGACGACGACGACGACGACGACGTCGGAGGTTGGAGGTGGCGGACGTCGAACGTGGGACCGCAGCTTCAGGGCCGCACACACCTGTTGGCGTTCGTCTGCTTTTTGTGCGGCGAGGAATGTCGCAATATCGGGAACAACTCCTCGACGACGATGGTCGCGGGGAACAAGTGTACTGGCTGCGAAACAAGGGTTTGCCGACGATGTATTTTATGACTCGGAAACGATATATGACATCTTTTACTGACCGTTGACGACCGCCGCCGCCGTCAAGTGTCGGAGGGGGGCTATGAGCAATTATTTGACGGCGTCGCGTAAGCGGATGATCGTAAACGAAAGCCGGGTGCTGACGGAGGGATTATGGAGGCGGCTGTCGTTTCCAGACGGCATTGCCGTGATGATCGGAGCGTCATGGTTCGCCCTTTCTCATTGGTCCAGTTTCTTTTTCTAGTCCTTTCACTGCATGTCTTCTCACCTCTTCCTGCTCGTTCCCATGGCTCTGCTCGCCGCTGGTCGTTCATGTTTTTCTTGCTCGTGGACGGTAACTGCGTCGGAGGCAATACTTCGTCTGGACTTCATTTCCGGCATTACCAGATACAAAGGTCATCGGTTCTGAGCAATTTCAGAATATTGCTTTTGAAACAGGTCAGCTTAATCTTCTTTCTGGAATTAATGTTCCTTTTTTCAAATTTAGTGCTCTACAATATAAATTTTTGTACACAATCCTATTACACATGATATGCAAACTAACTTTTCACAGAATTTTTTTAAATTGAACCATAAATTTTATTGGTCTACCTCCAAATTTAGGATCATTCAATTTTTAGTTTTATTTTATTGTTTCGCTATTAAATTTCTTCAAATAATAAAATAATTCGCAAAGGCATATGACTTGCTCTTTATTTTCCTTTTTCTCTCCCTCTTTCTCTCTCTCTCTCTCTCTCTCTCTTGCTATCTCTTTCTCTTTCATAAAAGCGCTTCCGTACTCACATACTATCTATATTCCTGCACTCACCCGTAACCCACATTCTCAAATTGTATCCCAACTCTCGATCGTTTGAAAATGTGTGCTGCGTAGCTACCCAAAGAATCAGTTGTCCCGGAGCCATTCTGCCATCTCCGGTGCCGTAAACGTTGTCGCAGTAGGAAATTTCCAAGCTGTTTACGAATACAACTTTTTGTTTCTCGTTAACGAACTGCGACATTCATCCTTCCAATTATGAAGCATGGAATATAAATGTAATCATGAGAACCTCAAGACGACGTCGCTTTCGATGTGACCGAAGGGTGCTTCGAATGCCAGAAGCTTCCGGCAGGTCGACGCGATCCCACGGGCAGCCGACCGCAGCGGGGTCCGAACCCTCGTCCCGCCGCTGCGGGGCGTGCTGCGGTCGCGCGTGCCACGTCGCCCTCTCCCCTCCCCCTCCTCATCCTCCCTCTCCACCACCCCCTCCTTCTTCTATTCTTCTTCATCTCCAGGTTTTTGATCGAACAGGGAAGAAGTCTAGGGCTGCTTCGCTGCGCATCCCGCAGGCCCACGACGTAACTGCACATTCTATTGCCATTCAATTGATCCTGCTGCTCTCTTTCAGTAAAATCGTTTCTTGTTAACTTTGTGGTTTCTTTACTTTTAACTCGAACTAAATGTTTAATAAAGATTTCAATTTTTTGACTTTTAAACTGTCAAAAACTGCTTTATTAATTACGTCTTGAAAAACAAACATCATTCAAAGTTCGATACTTTGAATTCTTCTTTACTTCGTATGTCAGTGTATCATTATCATAACATATTATTGTAATTATGTTTTGTATTTTTGTTGATTTTAGAGCGGCATATTACTAGTACAACGACCTCTTACTGAATGTGGAAGGCTTATATTAAAAATATACCGAGGAGCCACCTCGGAAATGTATTTCTTGCAGACTCTGTATCTGGAGACTAGTTTTTCGTGGTCGTTTTTGTCATTTGCTAAGACATCGCACAAGTTTTTTTAAATTTTGCACGGTCTGTCACTCGCTTATAATAACTTAAAATTAGTAACCTTCCTTTTTGTACCTTTATATTTCGGTTCTGCAACTGAATAATATGTTGCTCGTTGAGGCAAGCCAGTTAGGAGCCACACCATTTTCATTTTCAAATTATTTTCCTTAAAATGTCTCTGACCTGAATTTTGTTCCTTCTAGTAGCATTCATATTGTATTTTACTTAAAATAATACGATTTATTTTTCATATTTTATTAATAATCATTTATTGAGTTATTTAAAATAATTCAATAGTTTATGAATTAATCACACGGTATTTGCTCGTACAGATTTTCTTTCTCACCACTCATGCAAATACATGTAACCTTAGAAGACCCAAATTAGACAGAATATACCCGAGTAGTTGCATGTTTAAATGTATTCATCTTCATTAAGATGGAGGAATATTTGTAGAATTGAATTCTATTTCCAAATTCTTTTTGAGTAACGATCATCCACATTATCACAATTTTGATCCTTCCTTGATTTTAAAGACTGAATAATAAGTCAGATGTCACTATCCACACAACAGTTCTCTCTCAATTGTTTTATGCTCATGGACCTGTACTGAGCCAATCCTCACCAGCCACGAGGCCCTCAACCCTACGAACCCGACGGCCCTGCCCCAATCGGATATCAATCAATCACAATATTCTCAACCAAACGATTCCGTTTGATGCTCACGGGCCTGTATCAATCGTATCTCCACCAGCCTCGAGACTCCTCAACCCCACGCACACGTATCCCATCCCGCACATTTGGTCCTGCACCAATTGGATCTCCATTACTCCTCCACCCTATGAATTTGTTTCATGCTCATGGACCTGTACCAAGCCAATCCTCAGCAGCCACGAGATCCTCAACGCTACGAACCCGACCTGCGCTCGGACACAGTACAGTTCCCCACCAGCCATGACATTCTCAACCCTACGTATCAACATCCTGCACCAACCCCATCTTCTCCAGGCACAAGACTCCAGCAAACGCTTCTCCAAAGAAAGTCGTTCGCCGGGTAATTCGCCTAACGCCCTGCGGCTGCGAAGAGCACGCGTAACTGCTACAGAGTAAGGGAGGATCCGAAGCGCGCCACCGCACCGCCCCGCCCCCGCCCCGGGCGCTCAGCGCCCCGCCCCGCCCCTTTTTCTGCAGTTCGATAACCCCAACGCAAGTGCACCGGCGCAGGACATGCGTAGCGACGCGATGAGGCATCTTGGCTCCGCGGCTTGTAGGGTTCCAGTTACCTTCCGCTTGTACGAGTCGTGTTGTGCATCGGAAGAGGGTTCGTAGAGCTGCAACACGGTTTGGATCCTTGTCGCGTATTCAGAAGAATGCTCTGGGTTTTCAACGTACCTATTCTGTACAAGATAAGACGCAGATGTTAACAACGTTACATTAGTATTTACGTGGTAGGTTTAAGCTGTTATTAACATTGTTGCTTGACTTTCTTGTGCAGATAAAGATTATAAATAGTAAATGTTTCAACTATGAATAGAAAATGTTACATTATTTACTTCGCATCTTAATAAAAAGGTTTATCCTGCATGATAAAAACTCTCTGCATTATTTCAATATCTTGTTCATAATGTTTCGAGTATTCATGTCGAGATTGGCCCCCGAAAAATGAAAATATTCAATATTTTAAATTACGTTTCACACAATTGATTCCTAAAGAATCCTCATTTGGTAAAGTAAAAATAAAAAACCAAGTGTTTTAAATTACTAAATATTTTATATCGTCTCATTGCTCAGTGAACACATCTGTGAAGATTGCTAAGTTTACTTGAAGTTGCTAAATTTTCAACTACTACAAATATGTCGGAATATATCAATAAAAAATCATCAAAAATGGATTTGTCGGAATATATTTTGTAGGTCATTCCATACTTTTTAGTGTATTTTTCATGTAGTTCTTTATAATGATAACTTATTAAACAATATATTAATTACGACTTATAAATAATACCCACAGTTTGTTAGGAGAAAGAAAAAATGTCATATTCTTGATTTCTCACTAGAAGGAAGAAGACAATACAAAGATAGTGACCACCATTAGAATTGTTGTCCCAGCGGTTCTGAGCTCAATACATGAAAGCAGATTGTAATTAAAATTATATAACCACACATTAGAGATAACAACAACGATTGATGGACTTGATCGACAAGTTGAGATTAAACGCAAACTCAATTATATGTACACTATTCCGAAATAAACTCAAATTGTTGTTGTTGATGATGATGATAATGATGATGATGTAGATGTTGATCATAATGAGGTTATTCATTGTATCAATACTCGGCTTTGAAAAGGGAGAAGGCTTACACCTTTACATTTCTTTTCTTGGTGGGGGATTGGTGTTCTTTCCGCTGTGAGAAGAAAGGCAGGGATAAATTATTTAGTGAATGACCTTGGAATGGAATTCGGTTCATAAGGTATACGTGGTAGTACGAGAACCCAAAAGTGCTGCAACCATAAAGGAGTAGCTTCACCCTACACAAGACCAAACGAAAGCCCCTAAACCACGGAGGCTGGGATATTGAAAAGTAGCAGCGGCACATTTTGTAGACAATAGGTCGATCGTATTTGTTCGAATGGATGTTCCGATCGTGTAAGCAAAGACTCAGGGGAATTTTCAGCGGCAGCGTAGTTCGCCTGAGTTGGGCGCAGCTGCGCGCGACTGGGCGGCATTCCTGCGGGCGGGCGGGGCGGGGCGGGGCGGGGTGGGGCGGGGCGGAGCGGGGGCGGGGCGGGGGCGGAGTGCGGGCGGGGAGCGGCGCGCGCGCATCCAGCGAGAAGCACGTATCGGCGCCTTTAATTGGCCGCTGGGTTTTAGAGCCGTCGAAAGGCCCATCTCCTGCGAGGCTGAGCGGCGAGCGGGCGAGCGAGGCCCCGAGCGCAAGTATGCGACCGGTTGGCCACCGCCCGCACCCCGCCCCCGCCCCCGCCACCACCCCGCCCTCGCCCACGCCCACGCCTGGGACGTTGCTTCCAACACCCTTTCCACGGTTTCACTCGTGCACCCCTAGATCTGAATATATTTTATCAAGCCCACATCTCTGACGTTGCTTCCATTATCACATGCATCGCCCAGCCTCCTAAACCGCTGGTCTCGCGTTGTGACCCTGCTATCTCGCCCTCGCCCTCACTCTCGTCCTCGTCCTCGCTCTCGCCCTCGCCCTCGCCCTCGCCCTCGCCCTCGCCCTCGCCCTCGCCCTTGCCCTTGCCCCCGCCCTCGCCCTCGCCTACGTCCACGCCTGGGACGTTGCTTCCAACACCTTCTCCATGGCTTCACTCATCTTCACTAGATCTAAATATATTCTATCAAGCCCACATCTCTGGCGTTGCTTCTATTATCACATATATCGCCCAGCCTCCTCCTAAACCGCTAGTCTCGCGTTGTGACGCTGCTTTCTCGCCCTCGCCCTCGCCCTCGCCCTCGCCCTCGCCCTCGCCCTCGCCCTCGCCCACGCTCACGCCCACGCCTGGGACGTTGCTTCCAACACCCTCATCACGGCCTCACTCGTTCACCCCTAGATCTGAATATATTTTATCAAGCCCACATCTCTGACGTTGCTTCCATCATCTTATACGTTGCCCGGCCTTCCTCCTAAACAGCTAGTCTCGCTTTGTGACCCTGATTTCGTCCCTCTTTCCATGTCACATCCAGCTCCCTGCTTACTCCCTTACATCAGTTTCAACCCCTTCGTTTCTCCGTCTCAGTCGCCGTCCCCAACCAGGCTTCCGGCACCGCTTCCCACATGCTCTCCGGATCACGACTATACCGGACCTGATCCCGTATGTCTCCTTTTCCATTCGGTTACTTTTTGATGTACGTCGTCCTGATCAGGTCCATCAACGTTTCTCACGTCGTTTTCCCCAGAAACTTTTACACTCCTGACGGTGACTTTAACCATCAATTCTCTAATTTGTCTACTTGGCCGTTCCCTCCTCACCATTGTGCAAGCAACTTTTTATATAATACGTAAATTGGTAGAAAATAAACAAATGTAGCATCAACAAGCGTACATAGAGCATTAGGGGAATGCGAAATGTTGTCTACATATACTATAAAGAAAAAAAATCACCTTTAATGAAGAAATCGAAATGATGAATGTATTAATATATTTGGCATACAAACAACGATTAAATAATAAAGTGTATAAGTAAGTAACGTATAAGTAACGTATTGAGAGAAAGAATAATCAGTCTCTCGTGTAAATGAAATAACGTATTTTAATCTATATTGTGTTTGTTGTTGATTAGTTATATTTACAATACATTCGTGATGTGCTTCACGTTTGAATTATTCCTTCATATTCTTTGTGTTTATTCTTCATGTTATGTTGTCAATGACTGAAGACCTTTGAGAAATGTCAATATTCAAAGACGCCGCGTTTGCCATTTCCAGTAACTTAGAGGTCCAAATTGTTTCCCTTCCTATAGTTTTCCTCTTCGTCTTCTCACGATCTCGAAAACAGATTTCCATGTTCCACTTTCCGCTGTTTCTCTAATATATTCTCACTCGCGTCACTAAACATCTCTCTTTGAACTCGAATATTGCCCAGGAATGTGCATCATCATTCCTGCTCACCTAATACATTTCCGATTCCCTCGCCTTGACCAGCTCTGCTCCCATGCCATGTCCATAAAGCTGACTGACACACTATAGCAGAACACAAAGAAAAGTAGCTTATAATTTTAGACTAATTAAATTTTCTGTCCCCAAATATTAAGCTCTTGTAGTTTTCTCAAAAATCAATGTTCATCAAGCTTTAGAAAAAAGCCAGCTGACACAAAATCAAAATTTCAAGTTACAACAAAACTACTTATACACGAAAGCACGAATTGGGTTGAATTTTTGCAACTTTTTTTGCTGAAGTTCAGGAGTACTTATTTCAAGGGATATATCAACAAATAATACATACTCATATTCATAATACGTTAAAAGAAAAGCTGTGTTTTGCTCATTAGTTTGAGCGTTATTACGGTTTGAATAGTCGGCCGCAGTGCGTAATTGAGCGGTTGGGTTGTAATGTTGAATCATTTTTAGCTGAAGTTGATGAGTACGTAATTCAAGGGATATATAAACAAAGAGTATGTAATGATAAGACTAGTATGATAAAAATAAACTGTGTTCTTCTCGTTTGATTAAACATTATTGCTAGCAGAATAGTCTGCCTCAAATGAAAGAAGCAATTTATTTTTTTACAATAATAAATATTAATAATTATTAATAATACCAGTAATTTTGGTGAGCCCATAAATAACCTATAATTTGTGTATTAGTAGTTTTGTTCTAACTTTAATTTTTGATTTTGTGTCAGCTAGCTTTATTCTAAAGCTGTCTGAAGATTGATTGTTGAGAAAACTACAAGAGCCCAAAATATGGAGAAAGAGCATTTAATTAGCCTAAAATGATGAGCTATTTTTTTTTGTGTCTGCTGTAGCGTGTCTTTGTGGGCGTTCCCATGCCCCCTGCTCCTGTAGCGCACGCCCCGGGGCGAGCGCTCCTAATTGTGCGGCGTGCTCGGAGCGCGGGGTAATTGTAACAAGTGAGTCGCGGTGCTTGTCGAAGATCGCCACTCCGCAGTAAACCGCTCCCGTGTGTAGCGGACGGCCTCCCATCCGTCTCCCCTCGCATGCAAAGCAGCCCCCAAGCAGCTCGGCGCTCCGCCTTGACTGCGCGGCTTGTCTGGCTCCGTGTCTGCCGTCACCGCCGCTCTTTCCGTCTGGAGGCCTCCGCCTCCGGCAGCGGTGTCCCGGCCGTATTTACCACTACTGCTCCACCTTTCTGCTCCAATGCGTTTTGCACTCGGCTCTCGTACGTCTCTGGCTCCCCCTCTTCGTTCAACACTGTCTTCCCGACGCTTTGTCTAACTCTCGTGGCCTCTATCTCTGTCCAACACCGCGCCACCGCATTTACTAATAACTCTTCTATCTTTCTGCTTCAATGGGCTTTGCACTTTGCTTTCGAAACCTGCGTTCTGTGACCACCATTTCCCACAACTATTTTCCCTTCTACTACCATTCTGCTTGAATGGTGTTTGGTAGTTGCTCTCGTTTTCTCAATCGTCTTCACTTTCTCAGACTTCCACGTAGTGCAGCCTGCATCGTACCGCATTGCCTGTGACAGCTTATTACTGCTGTTATTTCATAGTCACCTCGTGGTCATTAGCAACTTTCGAACCCCCGTCTCTCTCCTAAATCCTCTTTCTAACTGTTTTCTCAAACCCTGAGGCATCACTTTATCATATACTTTCTATCATTATCATTTGTAACACGAATACATTTTTATACATGATTATTAGATTTCATACGTGAATTCAGTGGAATCTATTCACTCTCCTTCTAAATCATATCTTCCGGAGAGGTGGCTCTGAGTATCAACTGATGTCACTGCAGTGCTTCTAACCGGGAGGTACTAGGCTCGAATCTCGACGGTAATAGAATTTTCGACACCAGCTAGACAGCTAGATCGTTTTCAGTCGCTATCTGAATAATTCTAGCGGCCGGCTGATTTGATCGGTATAGTACGGTCCGTGGTTTCTTCGATCAATACCAGGCGAATGTCGGAGCAGTATCCATGCAAACGGGCCACCGATCCGGCCTGATCTTTCTTTCCTCTTCCTTGTCCTATCCTCACCCCTTACTACTCCACACACTTACATGCACTTCAATTTAAATGCACTACACTACCACACATGCCGGGAGATCGGTCGGAAGCTTAGAGTTTGTCCCGGCTGGGGCGGTGCCCTGCTGATGGGAGATACTTGGTTGGGGAAAACCCCGCTAGCCAATGATAGATCGTCACCGGATCTCACCATTCATCGGGGAAGATAACCGCCACCTTCCGAGAACAACACATGCACTACACTTATGAGACTAATGATCTTAGCAATTGACGCGTCCAGAATCAATTAGTTCCCCAGAAAATTAGAATTAACGTCTCTGGAGGAAGATGGGAGGAAGAAGAAAATATCTATTAACAGAAAAAAAGAATGACTGTGAATATGCGAATGAGAAAAATCAAATGAAGGGGCAACTAAAAGGGAAATCTCTAAAGAAGGAAGCGAAAGACAAGAAAACGGAGGATACAAGGGCGTGCAATTTTTACTGCGACGATTGCCAACGCCAACCGCACCCGTCTTCCACCGGGCGAGTGATCCCGCTCGAGGTGAACGAAGCCAGTCAGCCGACGGCGGTGATTCCCGAACAATCGCGGCGGCGCGACAGATAACTTATAAACTACATCATTAAGCAGCGCCGACGAACGATCTGAATCGCCCCAGAGGACGGCGGCCGCGACGGTCAACGCGGCCTGCGGTCGTTCTAATCTCTCAGCCCACAAAGACAGCGGCGGCCGACAAGGCGAGCGGGGACTGTCCCGAGCCGACATTTGTCCGCCCTCTGAGCCGACGGCCGAGCGTTCATTGACGTTTAAGTTCGAATGAGTTTCGATTAACAAATATACATAACAAACCTTCTGAAGAAATTGTTTTTCAATTTGAAGAGGCGACATTCCAAAAATCGAAATCTATGTAAGGTGTTGGCTCTCCATCGTAACTCTTTATTCTAGCAAAAAGCTTTTTCGGTCGCATTGCGGCCATCTTCAGTGCTACAAAAAAATTAATAGTAATAATAATAATATATCTAAATTACAAAAAATTTTAAAAATTAAAGAATTAAAAACTTTTTACAGAATATTGTTAAGAATTGGATTTTAAAGAAAAATATAAAATGTGAAATTGACATATAATTTTTAGAGGTGTTGATGGTACGAATATACCAGGATCAACAGGAAGAATTTACATCAATTTCAATAACATATAATTTTTAAACATGACAAATGAAAATTAAATTAAATAAATTGAATCTATTACAAATAATATTATGAAAGAAATTAGAGTGAAAGAAAACTGGAAAATTATAATATAAAATGTGAAAATGGAAATATAATTTTGAATAACAAAAGTACGTTCTGAAGAGAGGTGAAAATAGGAAATGAATAAATATGTAATTAACTAAATAAATAAATGAATTAATAAATTTAGGTGAGCAAACTGACACACCCATTAGAGGCGGCTGTGGTCCTCAGTCCAGACAAGACAGCGAAAGGCGAAGGCAACAATCAATGGAGGGAGGGGAATAAAAGCATCGTAAACACCACACCATTTCCTACCATTCCAAAAATCGTATAGTTGCCATTATCAAAAGATTCTTTTCAAATTTGCGCCGGAGCAGTATCCAAGCAAACAGACCACGGACCGTGCCGATATTTTCTTCCTCTTCCTTGTCCTCTCTTCACCCCTTACACACACACACATACACATACTTACACTAACATATACTACACTACCACACATGCTGGAAGATCGGTCGGGGGCTTAGAGCTTGTCCCGGCTGGGGCGTTCCTCCACTTGTTGGAGATACCTGGTTGAGGAAAACCCTGCTGGTCGATGGCAGGTCGGCGCCGGATCTCGCCGTCCAGATCACCGCCACCTCCCGATGAAAAAAAAAACATGCATACACCTACGCGACTCATGACTTCTGTAGTTGACGTGCCAGGAATCTCTAACAATCAATCACTTCAAATTCGCAATATCGAGAGTTAAACCACATGTACACCTGTATAGAATTAATTTCTCCTTAACAGAACTTTTACCGGTGCAATAGTACGTATGTTTAATGAATTCCAGATATTTTCTCTATTCTACATCCTTATATAAATGCTTCTTTTTATACCCCAATTCCATCCGTTGCCCTTAGATTTACGCTATGTCTAAGCGATTATATAAATAGATCCCTTATAGTAATAGCATATCTTGCCTCAGAAGTTATAAATGCTTAGAATCGTTTATTCAATCAATTTAAGAATTTTTTAGAATTCGTTAAAATTTCTTAACTTCTCTACATTCTTGATATTCAATTTTCTAGTGCCAGATTAATAGGGGTTCAGGTCTCTTCCCAATACCTTCCTACTTAAGTACTTTTTCAAAATATGTCACTTGTACTAGAATTGCAAGAATTATCAAAAATGTGTAAAATATTATTTATTTAAATAGTTAAGTTATTACGATTTGACGTATTGATGTGTTCCTAAATTGAAATCGATATTTAGATGAATGCAAACTGCCTGACCTTGTGTCCAGGACAATCGACGAGAAAGTGAGCGGGAGGAAGCGATGACAAAAACGTGATGTCTTTTATCGAAGATCAGTGATTCAGCTGCAGTCTTCTCAAGTCTGATCTCATGGTGAGGTAACTTCCAAAAACGTCATACTTATAATTAAGATTTGAAATACACGATAATAAGCACCAGAGATTTAACTGTTCGTATTCCTTTCAGGCATTTAGAAAGGTTTTTTCTCACCGTGAAAATGTTAAATTGCAGATACAAAAAATGTGCAAGTCATAACCTTTAAATTTATTGCTCCAAAGGCTATTTTAAGATCTTTGAAATATTTTGTTAACATTTATAAAGAATGTGACCTCTAATAATTCCACATATGTAAAACTTGTATCAGAAATATTTATAGTTATTACTTAACACTCCGGCGGGCGCGTAGCGGCACTCAGTGCCGCCTTCTTCGATTATGTTGATTGCGTGTAAATCATTGGTATCACACTATTGAGCTCATTTATTCTTCATTCATTATATTTTCGAGCGGATGGCACTCAAATCACGATTTTAGATACTGCCCATTGACATTTATTCATTAGTAATTCGAACTCTGCAACGGTTCCGGCACCCCGGACCGCACACGCTTTGTCAATGAAATTATAATTTTTACGTATTTTATCCATTAGAATTCTTACTGCTGTTTCATTATTGAGCTTTGTGACAAATCTTGAAGTACTAACTACTAATTCACGTTTAAATGCGTTGTTTCCGAAGAAACGTTAGAAGGCACGTTTGCACCGTATTCATTCCCGGACATGTAACACGTATCAAGACACGGAAGCGGGCGAGTGATAGATCAGATTCTTATTAATATTATTTCGTTTGATATTTAGTTAGTTATTATGAAATAAAATGTAAAACATAAAGAATATTTCCTTCACATTCAATAACAAATGTATAGACGCAAAAATCGAAGTTGATAAATGCGGTACGGAGTGCCGCACGCGCCTGCTGGTGGGAAGTGATGGGACGCGCCCGCCGGAAGGTTAATGTAAGAAAATATAGATTATAAATGTAAGATTATAAGATAAAGAAAATGAACTGAGAAAAAATCTAGTACCAACATAAGTAGAAGAGAAATATTTAGAATAAATATTTACAAAATAAACTCCAATTTTCAATATCTCTTCTTTCATTGCCAGCTTTATAGTGTTTAATAAAGCCTGTATTGTCTTTAAGTTTTTTCTTTGAAAAGGACAAAGGTGTTGGCAAAGTCAAAAATATGCAAGTATTCCATTTTGTGCCTAGTGAAAGCGGTATGTTGATTGCTCGATCTTTTCATGTTGTAAATATGTTCTTTGATTTTCTTTCTTACTTTTCTCTTTGATAGACCAGAGTATACGGTATCACATTCTTTGTAGTGAATACTATACCGTAGCGGACATGATATTTGTAGAATTGTTCAAAGATTTATTAATAAATGTACATGCTGTTTTCTTTGATCCTTTACGTATAGTTTTCCTGTTGAACTAATAGATAATTCTCTATTTTTTAACGGGCGTCTTTCTCCAACTACAAAATTGAATATACAGATTTTTTCTTCAAATAAAATTTGTTCTGCATATTGAGTTCTTTTAAAAAGGTCATGTAAATGTTTTTCAAAATTTAGGTAGTTTTCGTGCAATATGTGCAATTTTTAAAAAATTACAAAAACAAGATTTGCTCAAAAACGGCTCCAAATTTTTTCTTTAAACTTTTTGTAGGGATAGTGGTAAATGTACTCTATCAATGACATAAAAGTCATATTTTTCTATCGGTTGGTTTTTTCAAAAATTACAAAAATGTAAAGTTGTTTACTTGTCTCTCACGTCGTTAATATTTACATTATCGGCGATTTTTTCACATTATTATATTTGCGAGTATATATGCTTTAAATAATGTTAAGTAAAGTTTCTCGAAAACACAACCGTTTTCTGTGAAAAGTAGCTCAAATTTCGGCATTTTCAGAAATGCTCAAACGCCATTTTCACGTATAGGGCTGCAATTTTTTTCTTGAGACTTTTGTAACGGATAGTGCTAACTACACTCTTTAGTATAGCGTAAAGTTTATTTGGCAATTATTAGTGCTACTAATCGCAGCACTAAACACATTAACCATTGCATGTGAACGAGTACCCAGCTGTCCTGGCCTAGGGCAAAGCATAGCCGGGGCCATGACTCTGTACAACAGTACAACTCACTCTGTACAACACAGACGGCGTCATGGGCACCACATTCATCTCGACATCACCATCACAGGATGAACATCAAATTGGTGCTACTTAGCAAGGCAACATTGTTCTTTAGTATGTTAATCTCAACCAACATCCGCCGCACGAGGGAGTACAGGAAACTGCAATTCCAGAAATTCAGGAACTAATGAGTAGCGGCGCTACTAAGGTCAGTACTCAACAAACTGCCCGCGATGGAGCCCAAGGCGTAGCAAATACAGTGAATGAAAACAAAGAAACCGCAGACAGTGCATCAAATAGCGGTAAGAGATCATTCAATGACTCTGATGAAAATGAACATCCCCCTAAAAAAACAGTCAACAGTGCTGTGTTTATGCAGTGCCAGTTAGTAATAGATATGATCCCTTAGAAAAGCTAAACTACCCTGATCCCAGGTTTAATTATATAAACATCACCCCAATCCAAGACGAAAATGTAAAGATTCCACCAATTTATGTGAATAACAATTATGAATTTCCGAAGGATTTTAAGAATCCAATTTCATTTTGTTTATTACATGTGAAGTTTTACCCTTGCATCTTGATTGTAGACTGTGCCCTTAAAGATTAAAAACACAATCTACAAAGTGTTTAACATGACTATACACCGTGACAATATATTCTTACATAACATGGTTGTAAACATATAAATATAATAGTCCCATTCAAATTTTAACTTAAGTTGTTAGTTTACAAAAACGTGCTGAAGTTAAATTCCGAAAGTAGTACAACTACAAACAAAATGACAGACTCCACAAGTAAGTAAAAGAAGCTATTATGACACGATATTTAAGCTATCGAAATTTGTGTAGCCTAAATTAATGACTTCATCGGGTACACTTGGTCAAACCGCTCCCAACTGCATTTCTCCAATCTTTCCTCGCATGATATCACTCGTTCAACGCCACTAGACGCATGTGTTTCGTTAAAAATCTGTTTACACCAGCGAGCAAGAGATATCTCTAAATCGTTAGGTTACACACTCTCTGACTCTGAATCAGTGAAATTGTCATTGATTCAATCAGTGAAAGCCGAAGTCACTGATATCTTCAGTCGAAATGGGTAGTTTCGCTGACAATCAGCGAATATGAGAATCTTTTCATAATTACCGCCAGCATTTCACTGGTCGTCAGTTGTAAACGTGCCTCGCCACCATCGCTCACTGATCGTTCAGTCGTCACGTTTAATTAGCACAGATTTCACTGATTCAAACAGTGAAGTTTCAGCTGATTCAAAAAGTGAACCCAATTTTCACTGATTTGTTGAGTTCAACTCACTGATTGTCAGTGGCAGGGTTATAACTGACACCATCAGTGAATAGTCACTGTCAATCAGTAGTTTTTTCACTGATTCTCACTGAGAGAGCATTTTGGTAGAGTAAGGCCATGGTCACGGGGCCGATTTAAGCTGACATTTCTGTCGGGCGACGTCGGATGGACAAAATCAAACGAAGTAGATCTTCGTCCGACAGCTGATGTTTCCGGATGAGGTCGTTCTGGTTTAATATCACGTGTTTGAACGAATCATATTATTTCATATCATTTCCGTTTACCATCACGTGTTTGAACGAATTCGTCACGTCGGACAAAAATGTCAGACGTCACTCCCACCGAAATTTCGGCCAAAACCGGCTCCACTGCAACACCGCCTTAGGCTACGGTCAAAGTGCAGCCGAAATATCGGTCGATCTCTAACGAACGAGAAGCATTCTCAAGACCATCTACACATATTGCAGGTAGAAGACTACCTTCAATTACACATGGCCTTGGATCTCCAGCTGATTTCGTACAAATGGGACCGTCAGATTTAAATCAAACAGAACTTCGACGCCTGCTGTTTCCGGAAGAGATTATTCGGATTCAGCATGCCCATTTACATTTACTTGCACGTGTTTGAACAAACCAGGTGTACCGAACGGAAACGTCCGACGTCGGCCGACCGAAATTTCGGCGAAAACCGGCTACACAGTGACCGCCTCCTTACTCACAGCAGCAAAATGGGAGAGGCACACGTCCTTCTCGGCGAAGCGACTTGCTTGTGGATTTTTTTGATTGATTAGTGATTCCGGACGCGTCAACTGCTGTCATTAGTTCCGTAAGTTTAGTGCATGATTTCACCTCTACGGGTGGCGGTGATCTTTCCCCACTAGATGAAGATCTCCAACTCCAGAATACCGTCAGCTAGCGGAGTTTTCTCAACCGGGTATCTCCCACCAGAGGGGCACCGCCCCAGCCGTGGGAATCAATAAACTCTCAACCTGTCTCCCGGTATGTGTGGTTGAGTAGTGCATGTAAGTGTAATTGTGTGAAAGTAAGGGATGAAGATAAGACAATGAAGAGCAAGGAGAACGCCGAATCTGGCTTGTTTGTTACAATACTACTCCGGTATTCGCCTGGTGTTGATAGGAGAAACCACGGAAAACTACAGATCAGAGCAGCGAGCCGCTAGATTTCCCCTCCAGTTAGCGGCTGAATTCGACCTAGCTGACAAGCCAGTGTCGAAAATCCTGCCACCGTTGGAACTCAAACACTAGAATCTCCCGCTCAGAGGCACTGCTGACATCAGTTGATGCCAAGAGCCACCTTTCTCGGTCACGTGTTTCAACAAATTCGGCATATCGGACGCAAACGTCCGACTGAAATTTCGGCGAAAACCGGCTACACAGTGTCCGCCGCCTTACACACAGCAGCAAAACGGTTGAGGCACACGGAGCGCCCTGCTTCTGGAGCCGCCTCCCCCGCGCGCAGCGTCTGCCGCCGCCGCCTCGGCGGTGCGTCGCGCCGCCCCCGCGCCTTCCGTCGCCTCCCGCGGCGCCGCCCCCCACTGCGTCCAATGAGAACTTCGAAGGAGCTTGAAAAATCGTGCGGGCGCGCGCGCCGCTGATGGGGCACAGTAATTAAAGGGGGGCGAGGACCGAGCAGTTTTTGCCTCGGCGGCGGCGGTGGCGGGCCCCGTGTCTGCTTCATAACGCCGCAGCCTCTTGCGCACACTCTCTCTCTCTCTCTCTTTCTCTCTTTCTCTCCCTCTTTCTCTCTCTCTTTCTCTCTCTCTCTTTCTCTCTCTCTTTCTTTCTCTCTCTCTTTCTCTCTCTCTTTCTCTCTCTCTTTCTCTCTCTCTCTCTCTCTCTCTTGCCTTCTTATAAACATATGCTTATCCTTTCGCTCGTATTATCCTTATTTCTTCGATTCTCACAGATTCTTACTCTCCCCCTCTCTCCCCACTCTCTCTTCCCCTCTTTCCCCACCTCCCTCTCATTTATTCTCTCCTACCTCTCCACCTCTCTCCGCTTACACACTCTTTATTACACACACACACGCATTTATCTTCTCACTCTCCTTTTCCTTCTTTCTTTAATTCTCACAGACCCCTACTCTCCTCCTCTCTCTATATCTGTCTACCTCTCTCTCGTTTTTACTCTCCACTCCCCCCTCTCTCTCCGTTCGCACACTCTTTATTTCACACACACACACGAGCGCGCACAAACACTTATCCTCTCACTGTCGATATCCTCTTTCCAATTATCACAGACCTGTCTACTTGTCTCTCTATCTCTCTTACCCACACTAGTTTTTAATCTCCTTCTCTTTGTCTGTCTCTGTCTCTATCTCTCTCGCTCTGGCCCTTTCTATCTCCGTCGCTCCCAAAACGAGAAAGTGGCGGTGGCAACAGCAATCGGCCTACCGGACGGTTTATCACGACTCCCAAACTCGCTCCTTTCTACGAATAGCCGGGTCCGTAATGACGAATAGTTATTCCCCTTCCCCGCACCGCTTCTGCCCCCTCGCCCTCCCCGCTCGACGAGTATTCGACCGAATCGAACTTTTTTCCACGGTTTCCTTTCTGAGCTCGAGCGAGTGTTGCGCGGGCGTTCCAACAAGAAACCCACGGTTTACCACACGAACAGTAAAATCACGTTGGTTAATTCACTAATATTCTTTATATTAATACGAAAACGTGTGGAAATGGGCGGTCGCGGCGTCCGCAAAGGGGAGGCGGTCGCTCCCAGGAGACGAGATTGCAGCGCCGTCGGCCTCATCAAATGAATGCACCTGCTTTGCCACCCGTGCCGCACCCGCCGACCACGTCGTTCATTCTTCCTTGACCGCGCGCTGCCTAATTCGCGGTGATTCTCGCCTTGTGTCGCGGTCCTGCTTCTCCGGTCGTGTGCTTTCTGCTCGTTCGCTGTCACTGTGTCGAACAAGAGCCTCGCTTCAGTTGTGCACATTTTATCTAAGACCCGACACACACGCTCCGGTACACCGGTGAGGTTGACCTGTACAGGTTACCTGTACAGATCAACCTCACCGGTATACCGGAACGTGTGTGCCGGGCTTAAGTTACTATTGCACTAAATTTTTTTCAAAAAGAATGACGAATTCGCCACGCAGTGTAAAGAGAATATTGTTCATTCATTTAATTAAATTTAAGTCAAATCAATTAAACTTTGAAAGATGCATAAAATAATTTTGTCGAGTAAAAAAGGTCATGTAAACTGAGTAGAAGTTCCGTATTGTCGGAGCATCGCGAGTTACTTAATTTTTTTATTTTCAACTTTTCAGATACCTTTTTTAGCAACTCAAATGACTGCATCGCTCATTCTTTCTTTAGGTCACGATTCCACCTTCGGAATCCCGCACCGTCCACCCTCCTCTTCCTCGCCCTCCCAAATCTTCCTCCCTCCCTCCCTCCCTCCCTCCAGTTCCAGAGGCACCTGCACCTCCTCATTCGTGGAAACAGCGGCCACTCATTACCGCTGCTGCGGCGGGCGAGCGGGCGGGCGGGCGGGCTGTTTCATTGAAAAATGCGCTTCGGGACGGCGTGGTGACGGCGGCGGGCGTGGTTTTTGCGGGGACCACGCGAGTGGGCGTGCGCGGGGTGGGGGAGAGGGGGGACCGCCGTGGGAGCCGCCGCCGCCGCCGCCCTCTCTCATTACGCTCCCGCGTAAGACAGAGGCTCTGCTGCGACGCCGTCACGACGGCGCTCGTCAGGCGGCGTGACGCAGCAGGCGTGGCCGCCGCCGCCGCCGCCGCCGCCGCCGCCGCCGCTCGTGACCGCGCCTGCGCCTGCGCCGACCCGCTCCTCTCCCGGCTCCTCTGCTGCCCCTAGATACAGAGGGGCGCATTCCTTTGCGCCGCCGATTCCGCCATTTTATAGCCGGTTGTCGCGGAGATTCGAACTGGGTGATATCAGGATCCACCGTTCAACCCAAAGCAGGATTAACGTATTTGAAGTTCTGTCAATGGCAGCTCTTTAATCTTGCCGCTTCGACGACGTATCTCTGTAAAGACGTCAATTGTTATCATTTCTTTTCAGTTCCTGTATCCTCCCTGGTGAGGCTATTATGTGAAAGTCCGGCTTAATTAGCTCAGGGCGACAACTGATGTCTTTGCAATGCTTACGACCCGGAGGTCCTAGGGTTAGACGGTCCTAGGGTTAGGTTAGGACGGTGGGAGGATTTCCAATTCCAGCTACATGGCTAGATCGAATTCAGCGCCCAACTTGAAGGAGACTTCTAATGACACGTTGCTCCGGTCGGTAGTTTTCCGTAGTTCCTCCGATTAAGTCCAGGCGAATGCCGGATAACTACTCTAACGAACGATCCACGGACTGCGCGCGATATTTCCTTACTCTTCCTCGTCTTATCCTCACCCCTTACTTACACACTTGTGCGCCCTACACTACCATGCATGTAGAGAGACCACTCGGGAGCTTACAGCTTGTCCCGGCTAGGACGATGCTCCCCTGGCGGGTTGAAGAAACCCCAGTAGTCGGCGCCGGATCTCATCATCCAGCGGGGCAAGATCATTGCCATCACCAGCGATACAAAAAAATGCACTTCATCTACGGGACGATCTTTCCGAATGCACTCGGTACATATTCACGTGCATGATTTGCGAGCACCTAAAACTAACTCTTACCAAACTATATTTTTTTTGTTTATTTAACGTCGCATCCACAGCTAGGTCATTAGCGACTCAGAAAATATACATTACAACAGTGATACATACATGATTAATGGAAAGTTTACAGATTCAGTACAAGGTGCAATAATACAGGTTGTTGACAAGATTGCAAAAAAGGAAAGAGTAGTAACAATAAAACTTATACGAATATGCACTCACAAAAAATGAGCAAATCGACGTTAAAACACTTGATACAATATTGGTTTCATATACATCAACAAGCATTCTGAGGAAGCCAATATGCCAAAAATATCCTACTACATAGAAAGTGATGTAGTGTGGAATAAACCACACTTTTTTGAAGTGTTGTTCAGATGAAGAACCATTTATGTTTTACAGATTCAGTATAAAAATTCGGTTGTACAGATTGTATACAGGATAATAACATGCATATGGAAAGAGAACAAGTGTGTAAATGTCGAACATCTTAAAGTGTTGCCAGGTGACCAACATTTTTCTGGGTCCTGTATTGTATTCGAAATTGTCCATACATTTCAGATTTGGCTGAATATTCCACTCTCCTTATAGAATTGTATAATTATTTCTTGATACTTCTCAGATTCAAGTATGCGTTCCAAACTTATGTCGGGAAGATACCACTGTTGTGTTGGAAAATAGGGTAATAATTGACTATGTGGGACAGGGACCAAGCTGTGTTGCACCGGTCACACGATGGAGGATTGAATCCGTCAATCAAATATAGATGGCTTATCTTACAGTGACCTGTTCGTGTTCTCGTTATGGCCACTCGTTCCTTTCTTTTAAGCTTTTTACTATGTTTAAGGCTTTGAAAATTAATTACGTTTTTATGAAGGTCACTTCTTTTAAGCGTAGTCAATTCGGGGAACCATTTTTCCACTGCTATTTTTACTTTCCCATATACGTACGTATACTTGCAGTGATATACGTAGTATAGGGAAAGTTATGTAATGCTGCGCGAAAATATGGCCATTTTTCGGCGGAAAAAAATTTATTGCAGGACCGTGAAAACGAAAAAGTGGATAAAACCAGTTGCTAAATTAAGAAAAAAAATCCTCTAACACGTGGTGTAGCCAGAAACCCTGTTTTCTAGGTCGTTGATACCGAAAGACCTACTGAAAGGAAAACGTCCGTCTGTCCGTCTGTCCGTCTGTCTGTCTGTCTGTCTGTCTGTCCGTCTGTGAACACTGCTAGCGCCTAAACCATACGTACGATTTCTTCCAAAATGGATATCCCACAGTCAATCTGGTTCTAGTCAAACTTTGATATTTTGAAAAAGATACCTCAAAATTTGGCGGTACTTTATATGAAGCCCCCCCCCGGTGATTTTCAAAATTTTATCAAAAACGGCTTCAAATTTTTTCTTTAAATTTCTTGTATGAATAGAGTAAAATACACTTATTAAGGTGGCATAGGTCCAATTTTCACGGATAACTGAATTTTCGAAAATTTTGAAAGTTTGAATTTTTTTCGGCGTCTTTCCCCAACTATAAAATTGAAGATAGAGATTTTTTCTTTGAATAATATTTGTTCTGTATATTGAGTTCTTTCATAAAAGGTCAGGTAATAGTTTTTCAAATTTTGGCAGTTTTCGTGCAAAATTGCGTGCAATAAGTGCAATTTTAAAAAAATTACAAATAACAAGAGTTTCTCAAAAACGGCTCGAAATTTTTTCTTTAAACTTTTGGTAGGGATAGTAGTAAATAATGACATAAAAGCCATATTGCTCTATTGTTGTTTTTTTTTAATTTCACAAATTAAAATTTTTTCACATGTTTCTCACGTCGATAATATTTACATTAGCGGCATTTTTTCCCCATTATTATATTAACGAGTACATGTGCTTTAAATAATGCCCTGTTAAGTTTCTCGTAAACACAACCGTATACTGTGAAAAGTAGCTCAAAATTTTGCATTTTCAGAAACGCTCAAACGCCATTTCTCATATATGGCTGCAAATTTTTTCTTCAATTTTTTTGTAATGGATAGTGCTAATTACATTATTTAGTGTTGCGTAAAGTTTATTTTTAGTTATTGTTTTGTTTTTTCAAAAATTACATAATTGTAATTTTTTTGAAAGATCTCTCACATCTTTAATATGCACATTACCAGCAATTTGTAAACCTTATTATATTTGTGATTGTATGTGCTTCAAATAACTTAAAATAAAATATTTTGAAAACTTAAAAATTGTCTGTGAAAATAAGCTTCAAATTTCGTATTTTTAGTAATGCTAAACCGCCATTTTCTCTTAAACGGCACATAATTTTTAAAAGAAAATTGCCATTTATGACTAGGTTTTTGTGTTCTTTAATATTCTAAAATTAATGTTTCCGTTCTACCAATAGGCCGAAAAATTAAGAAAATGACAAAAAATGTACTTTTGGCAGTGATAGATGACAGCTGGCAAGAAAGAGTATGTGGTAATTCCGAATAGCTAGCGAAGACCCAAGGTAATAGAAAACTAATATGGGAAAGGCTGTGCTATTCTGTAGCACCACTAGTTTCATTTATTTTTATATCTTCGTTCCTCTTTTCTTTCTTCACCTTGACTCTGTTATCCTTGCATCTTTGTTTGCCTTCAGTTTGGCTTCTGCTTATACTGTATCGTTATGCACTATTATTCTCTCCTGCCGTTACATTTTTTTTTGCACTGTCGTCTGCCTAGTCTTTTTGCTTTACATGAAGGCCCAAATTCCTAATATCGCATACCATTATCGTGTTTCTAGACACTTTTTTTTCTTTCTGTTCCTCTTCATGTCTTTGTCATTCTGTTCTATTTCACCTTCGAATCTTCTTTCCTAGTCGGTCGTTCTGTGGTCGTCACAAAAACATAATTTCTTTCAAAAAACCAAGTTGTTGCAACACAGTAGCTTCGTGAGCAATGGTTCCTTGCACACGGAAAATGATTACACACCTTGATTCATTTTTTTCATTAAAGAACTTTCTACAGTTGTGTGTAATGACTGTGGGTTATTTTTTCCCCTCAACGAAACTCTTGACGGCCGAGTTAAAAGGTCGAAACGAACATATGAGTAAGGCCAGACATAAATGCAATACTCTTTTGGAATCTATATATTCGAATACTTTCATTACAGTTCTGACAATTATTTTATGAACTGGACAAAAGTTTCGTTAGAAAAAAGAAATATTCTGTAAGGACGGTTAACTGGAGATTTTACTTATTCGAAAACGCAACTGACACCATGCTTTACATCAATTTCTTAAAATATATGTAACCTATAGAAACAAAAATCTTTACTTGTTTTTATTAATTAGCGTATTGCTTTTATAAATAAACCGTGACAAAAATTGTTGATTACAGAAATTGACAAAAATTGTAAATTAATCTTTGTTAATTGTATCTAATGTCGATTATGACCTGAATGTTGAAAGACCAAAAATCAACATATAGATTTTATTTACTAATTGTAAAATAGTTTGTAGATTTCCTTCAACTTTTGAATATATACGTAAATACTCTAAAGAAAACAGGTCTCCTCTATTTTGCACTATACATTGTTTTCATAAATTGACTTTATCAGATTTTTTCTTCAAATTTATTTTATCTTGTAATATAATCTTCATTGTTTTATCATGAGACCCAGAAACTCCTCACCTGTCGCCTCTCAGCTTTTCAATAATTAGATATATTTCTTTAAATATTTTAAAAATTCAAAAATAAGTACCAGGAGATAAAATTACAAATTTACTGTCAATTCATTATTTGAAAGGGGTCATAATAAAAAAAAACATATTGATGGGGAAAATACATCAATACTGTTGTAACCATTGGCAACTAGTCTCGTTACACCACGTAGCAAGAAGTGAGCAAAATAAAGCTATAGGAGGCGGATACGTCCTTCAAATATCAGAACTGGATATCGGCAGAAACGAAACTAGTTTATAGACTGTTGATCAAGGAAAGGTGAAGATCTTCACTCAAGTGGTGCTTCTCAGAAACTAAATTCTTGGATGTTGCTCGCTGGGAACTCTACGAGTAACATTCTTGTTCTACGTTCAGTGAAGTCAATACCTTGTGCCTTGGCATGTGTCATTTGAAATAACGTGACACACACATTAAGCTCATTATTAGTTAAAATTCCTTTTATTCCTCTCCGATCTCGAACGAGAGCTTGATTCAGAGGGAACAAAGACACAACGCAATGCGGAGATTCTTCCGATCCGCTGCGCCCCACGTCAACAGGGCCCTATTTCGTTCTTATATAGATGCCCCGAGTGTCGTTTGTTGTGCTCCTGCGGACAAAGCGCTATGGCGTCATGCGCATCACTCAAAGCATCGGCAGCCCCAACACATCCTGTACGAGCATCGACATTTCTTGAATTCCCGACCTGAAACTGTCTGTGCATCGAGCGTTTCCACAAAATTCCCCAAGCAGAAGGTCGATATGAAGATACGCATAATTGGGCGATTCATCGTGCTCCGGATGGGATCGATAAAACTTTAAAATATTTTCATCCCGGCGACGATGCTACGACCCGCGCGCGGTTGAACAGAACCGACCAATGAGAGCGCTCGGCTGCCCGTCCCTCGTTTCGCCCAGCGGAGAGACGAATGTGACGCGTGGAAAATGCCTGTTCGCTGGCAATGACATGCCAAGGCTGCCGATTGTAGGAAATACTTTCCCGCTACCTTCGCTCTCGTACGTTAAATTGACCAATAACCGCGCGGGCAAGGAGTGAAGTTTCTCCGGAGGGAAGCCGAGAAAGATGTGTGAAAGGAATCAGCGAGAATCAATAACGGCCTCGTGGAGATGCAAACAGAAGGGAAAAATCCCGTTTTCTCAAGGATCGCCGCCGCCGCCGCCGCCGTCGCCAGCGGGGCGGGCGACTGGGCGCCATTGTTCTTTGTTTCTATTCATTTACACAGAGACAGACGTACACGCATGCGTGCACATAACTCCGTGGCCGGTCGGCCGACGGCCACTCCCGCCTGCGACCTGTTCCGCGCTTCAGTGTCGCCTGCCCCCGCCGCCGCCGCCGCCGCCACGCTCCACCGCGCCCAGACGCCGCCGTCGCCCCAGCGCCAGAGCTCAGACATTTACCTCATTGCCATCCACGGCTACTTCTTCAGTCAGCATCTAGATCAGTGGC
This sequence comes from Acheta domesticus, assembly GCA_031308135.1. Lineage (NCBI taxonomy): Eukaryota > Metazoa > Arthropoda > Insecta > Orthoptera > Gryllidae > Acheta > Acheta domesticus. Next base: position 26,457,510 of record JAHLJT010009355.1, on the reverse strand, counting down.
TGCCCAACTTATTAAACCCCTTCTCGTTGCCAAAGTCTAACCAAGATTCATTGATTGATTGATCGATCATTTTATTTCCAGGCACACCAACGTAACGATCATTAGTTCTGTCCCATGTGTCATTAAGTGTTGTGAATTTTATATCGCGGGAGGTGTAGATAGGTCACTAGAATGTGAGATCCTATGCGGTCCTACATGTCGGTTTGCAGATATCCTGTCCAGATATCTCAGCTACTGGGCACTGCCTCAGCCGGTGCAAACTCTAAGCATTCGACTGGTTTCTCGACATGTGTGGTAGTGTAATGCATGTAAGTGTGTGTGTGTGTGTGTGTGTGTGTGTGTGTGTGTGTATAATGGGAGAGGAAGAGACAAGGATGAGGAAGAGAAAAACCCGAGCGGTCCATGTTAATCCGTCTGTAAAGGTATTGCTCAGGCATTTGCCTGGCATTGATTGGACAAACCACGGAAAAGTATATGTCAAAGTAGCCAGCCGCTAGAATTGTCCTCCGGACAGCGGCTGAATGGTCGAAATACGTTACCATCAGGATTTGAACCCTAGGACCTTCCTATCATTGACGCTGCAGTGGGAACAGTTGTTGCTCTTAGCCACCTCTATCGGTTATTTTTCAATTTTTATCCATGACAGTGATTCACACACTATGATTTATTCCTAAGTATCTCTTCTTTTGGTAAAAGCCTGGCCACGAACTCACAGATGATTTCATTCCGCACAATTACATAATAGTCAAATTACAAATTTATTTTGATGTCTTGAATGATGGTATAAAAATAAAGTATAATGAAGCCTTTTTATGTATTTATTGAAATTATAACTTTTATTTCTAAATTATATTTCCAGAAAGTATTTGTTTTAATATTTCTAAGGATATGGTGAAAATTGTCCTGTAGCGTCGAGATCCCAATCATTTTCAAACCTACGTAGATATGGGTTGCGCAAAGCCTGGCTAGACCTGCATCATGCGTCACATGTCATTACTGGAATATTGTGCCTATACTTACGTTTTATTCTGGACGTAAAATTCACTGCTAACACTTTTTTCATGCACTGTTGTATGATTTGTGTTCGTAAATGACAGTTTCATTGATCATTTTCGAATAATTTATTATTATTATTATTATTATTTTATTATTATTGATAATACTTCGAATACTTCTTTAGTTTGACAAAAACTGCTTAGATTAAAAACACGTCTTTGTTTCTTTTCATCAGGGGTTTCCTTTGGAGTGGCAGCACTAGAATGACTAGAAACAACTTAACGCTTCAAATAAACCAGACAACATATATCCTTCAAACTTCAATGTAATCACGAATCATGAAGAGGACAACAACTTTTAGGAGCAACTTTTTCTTTCTTACAGCTTTTTCGGAGTCGAAGGGCAATGAAGTATGACAACAGCATCACCAACATACTAATTCAATGGTAGATGGAAACGGCTTTTTAACAATAGCAACCATATTTACTTTTGAACAAAGATTATAATGATTTTTCAATAAGTAAATAGTAATACTATTATTTAATGTAGCTCATTCCTAGAAAATTGTGCGCATTAAAGATGTTAACTTTTTAGTTGAGTCTTCGTTATGCATTTTTGTAGAATGCACTTGAGAGAAACTTTCGATATGTGAATGTGAATCTATCGCAAAATCTTGCTTCAATATTGTAATGCTTCCTACCCCTCTCAAAGAATTATATAACACTTTAAATTCTCCCCGAATTATGGACGCAATAATTTGGGTGCTCAGTAATGCGTCCACAGACGTTCTCGTGACATTACCATACTTATTCTCAGGGTTCTCTTTCTGGTACCATGGGCTGAAAAATACTGCTTATACAAGATTCCGGTTGATAATTCTTATATTTACGAGCATATTTAAAATGAAAAGGATGGGTTTATGAACTATTCATATTCCAATTAATAACAACAATAGTGTTCCTCTATAACATCAGCGACATGAAGTGTCGACCGCGTCCTTTATTTATTGACCTCTTTTGAAAATTGTTTAATTTACTTTTTCCAAAATTCAGATTTTAGTAATTCTTTCGAGATGGCCATCAACTAATTTGGATAACAATTTCTTTCTTAACCTTAAATTTAACATAAAATTTACAACATTCTTGGGCCTTGAACACCGATATCTGTGACGGATTTATTGTTGTTATTTCCTCGCGATTATACTTCCCTGTTGACACGCTGTCTTGCACTCTTGACCGTCGTCGGCTGCGATCATTTACGATACATTTTCGTGTAGGTTGCAAAATCCATTTCTGCTCCATCCACACAGAAAAATTACGTAATTTGGTTTTTTGCATTAACCGTTCATGTGGCGTCTGAATATTGTTACTTTCGATCTCGTCACCCTAGAATCTTACTTCTGCCAATAACTTTTAAAAAATCTCACGTCTCAGCCTACAGCTCACGATCCGTACCATAGCGCGATTATACCACTTCTGCTAATAACTTTTATAAATCTACATCTATTTTGTTTTCATTCGTCTCTGGGTATTCAATTCCCTTGTTACTTGTCAAACAACTCAACGACTATCATTTCTTTTCGTAACAATGTCCCTGTATACTTGCATTATTCTAATATAATATTAGCTAAATAATATAATTTCTCACGTTCTATACATAAACTCGTTCCCATTGCCGCATCTTTATTAATTTCCTCATCAGTTTTATTTATGAAGTACACGAAAATGTCGGAATTGTTCCGATGTACTTCAATATTCTGTATTCGATCAAAATTGTCTGGTTATTTCATTAAAAAAAACTAGTCTTAAAACTGCTCCTTTGACCAATTCGTTCGTGATTTAGGCAAAAGCCATTTCTTTCTAAACATTTTAAAGATACATTCGAATGATCCGATTATTCATAAGAAATTTCAATAATTTCTGCAAATTTCAAGAATAGTTTCTTTTTGCACAAAATCTAAATTCCGCCAACAGCATTTACAAGCAACGCAGATAAATTTTGTAACATTTCAATCGTACGATAAACAATGGAATTTTATCGTATCTTGAAACAACAACGTTTTTTTAGCAGCAAGGTTTCATCGCTTGCTCCGAGCTTCTGCAGCGTACTTGCGAGTGCTAATAGATACGATCACAACATACCTGAGCTACGCTCTTCTCCGGAAACGTTTTCCCGCTTGGCACACCTGCACCGTCCAGCGGCTGCCGAGATCCGCCGTAAATTATTCGCCCGCAGCAACCTCTGGACGGCGAGGAAAGCTCTTGAATGATGAAACATTTTCGCGCACGAAGGTACGCTAAAAAGATATTCAAATCGTATCCGGACGTGACGTCCTTCGCATTAATCCGTCCGAGATTAATTCTAAATGCGTCCCATTCATTAGTATCCCGAAAATAATGGACAGTATTTCCCTCGAGGGCCCAAGGATGGTTTATATCCCACGCGACGCGTCGGAAGACGGACGGCCGTTTGTCGTGGATGCATCCTTCGCATCCCTGGTACTCGCGGGCGCTGTTAAAAGCACATGGCCACTTGTCAGCGGCGGGCGGCAGCGGTGCAAAGTGAGCTAAATGGAGGCTTCCGAGATGCGCGGTTACAAGTCGTAAATGAGCAGTTGTAAAGGGGCCCATACACGACCGGGACACGTAACAATTTTACCCGTTCGAGTAAACACAAGCATCCATGGCCCGAAACCCGGCATATGTCTGCAACTGTCAAGAACGAAAGCTGTCGTCTCCTGATATTTTTTGTCATTGGATCCCATCCTGCATGTCTGTGCACGTGTAATTCTTTTCGGGTTATTTTTTTTATTAATTCTCTTTAGAAGGAAGTATCCTTACTCGGACAAAAGCGAGCAACGGTTTGGCCTGGGGAGGGAGGCAGGTGCAGTCATATGACCGCCGAGGCTGGGATCTCGAGCACACAAATTTGAACAGATGAAACTCGGCGCCGGGGGGTTTGGTATGCAAGCGACACGCAAAACAGTACGGATAAAAATATCTCGTATCCTAAATCATCAGTTTTGTGAGTAAAGAAGATGACTGTATTTCGCGTAAAAATAATGAAGTAAAATATGTTTTAATATTCTTATAATCCTCAGAATGAGTAAGACCCGTCTGGTGAAGTTGCAATGTAAGGAAAAGTGTCTTGTGCAGAAATGCTTCGAAATTCCATTTATCATATTTTTTTAGGCAATGTTTTTAACATAAAAATAATTTCTAAATTGGAGAAGAAAACATTTGTTTATACTATAAATTGGAGATTCATTTAATAAAAAAAATACAAACTGTAAAATTTGACAAATGATAACAGTCGTGCAAAATGATAATAGTCTTATACATCGGAAATTTTACGTGCTTACAAATCGGAATTTAAATTGTTCTTGTTTTACAAGCGAGTTGGACACTCCCTGTCTTCGAGAATTTCCAGAGCTATTTCTGGAAAGACGAAGATTGCGGATCTGTGGAAAGTATCATTAGCAGGTATCCAAAAGTGTGCATGTGTGTGTGTGTGTGTGTGTGTGTGTGTGTGTGTTTGTGTGTGTGTGTGTGTGGAGGGAAGCGAGTGTGGAAGGCGCCTGGGTATCAGCGGCGCGTTGCATAACCGATTGATTCCCAGATTCCCGCCCCCGCCTCGGTCCTCCCCCCACTCTTTTCCGCGGCCTCAGCCCCTCCTTCGCCGTTCGCCGGCCGCCGTTTTCGTGGCACGCCGCCAAACCCCGCGCCGCCGCCATCGCCTTCGGATTCGCAATTGGGCTCCGCCGAAACGGCCTCTGCACAGTGCGACCTCGCATGCGCTGTGCGGGACAAATGCAGTGCTCAAGGAAAAGGATGGTTGTTTGTTTGCTTGTTAGTGATTACGGGCGCGTCAACTGCTAAGTTCATTAGTCCCGTAAGTGTATTGCACGTTTTCCTCGGGGGGGGGGGAGATCTTCCACCACTGGATGGCGAGATTCGGCGCCAACCCGTTGGCTAACGAGGTTTTCTTACAACCAGGTATCTCCCACCAGCGGGGTACCGCCCCAGCCAGGACAAGCTGTAAGCTTCCGACCGGTATCAGACCATTTGTGGTAGTGAAGTGCGTGTTAGTGTAGGAAGGGGAGGTAAACGTAACACGTACACTGCCGCGCTAAGAACAAAGGTCGTATCTGCATTTTGTTGCTAAATTGCCTTAATGTTATCATGTCGCTCTGTAATTTTATATATCCAATGCTACGGTGTAATGGTCGTATTGGGAGCAGGAATAATAAATATAATTTTGAATAAAGTGTAATCTGCTCTCTTTGTGTAGATTACTAAAGTTATTTTGGTCATACATGACAAATGATAAGCATTTAAAGTGATATCCACGGCAGATATTTAGTAAGTATTTACGAGTCTATAGCAATAAACTGAATACTTTAATAAGTTGGGGATAAACTAGGGAACGTTGTGTTCATCCTCGATTTCTTATTTGGTGCTCTGTTGCAAACCTTTTTGTGCCTTGCACGACATTACACAGTGGATATAATTTATTTAGGTGAATTTCTTCTTCTCTAGAGCCCTTACTCAAACAAAGTTACTTAAACATTACATTTATCACCTAGGTCTGAGTATGATTTAACCTCTTATATTTACGAAATACGTGTTGTATATTTACTGATCATTCATCAACAGCAATGTCGTAGTCACTGACCTGAATGTTGAGTTTCAGGCATCGGAAAATACTAATTCATTTCGTATTCATTTAATGGTTGTTTCTAAATTGAAGACGCATTTTACACAAGTGGGGCACATTTTTAAGAAACGTATGAATAAACAAGTATCAAATTAACATACCTCCGCCTCTATACTTACCGGTCACACGAAATGCCTATTTTTGTCTTACAATGAGAACAGTAACTAACAGCTTCCAGATTGCTGTTCCTTAACAACCGTATACCAATGCCATCCCGGGTAGTGGGCGACATGGAAGGGGAAAGGGAAAGGTTCGACAGAAAATCCCAGAATAAGTTGCTGCGTACTTTAAGATAAAAAATCATAAAGTCCAAAACTAATGATAAATGCATTTAGAAATGTATTACAATCATTTTCCGCTAACATAAATTGCTATAAACTTGAAGAAATATTTAATAAACTTAAGAATTACTAATAAATGCATACAAAACATTTATCAACGTAATACAAACATTTTCTGCTATCTTAAATTATCTATCTTTGCTAGCTTAAATTATTTTCAATTTTTGAGATATTGAGCCTGTAGAGTTTGAGCATTTTCTGTGCGCACGGTCCTTGTCGACGGTCCACCGATGTGTTGCACCGATAGTCCAATAGTTTCCTGCAACGACAGACACTAAAATAAGATTGCAAAGTATTTGTGGGAAGGACTGGCTGTAAGAGAACGTATGGCTGGTATTACACTGTAAAAGATATTGGACAAAAAACTTTGATGAGAAACGTTGTGGAAGTTCTTTGAACTTTGACGAAGAAACTTTTACAAAGAAATTTGATGACCGTATTATATTTCGTCCAATATTTTATGAAGTTTTGCTCACGATTCAAGATCGATGACGCACAAATAGTTGTGTTTGTAGTACTTTATGCTTAATAATAATTAATATATGTTTAATGCAGAAGAAGTAAAAGGTAAAGAGAAAATGTTTGAGGGTGAGGCCATAGAAGAACGTGAGGGTGAGGCCATAGAAGACCATGGGCCGCAAATTGTGAAGCATTATTTAATTAAAGAACTTCGAAATGAAGAATTATTTGAGAAAGAACGAGGAAACATTCAATTTTCTTTGCCGTTCTTCTTCTTTCGAAAATGGATCCCCCTGATTTTGAAGTAAAAACAAACATTAACTTCATGAATTGAGCATTTTCCAAACATCATATTTTCCACTTATCGGGAAAACATGTCATGTGCATGGAAGAATAGAAATATACTATATTCATCCAAGTCAAACGCTTCAATCCGTACGGTTTTATTTTTGTAGTCCGAATGGACTGTATTACATAAACATTCTAAATATTATAATTGCTCATACCTGCAATTAAACTTTGATTGAAGCAATACCCCACGTATCGGATGCCATGTTGCCAAATATATGATAATGTTGCTAAATATATGATTGGACGTCTGAGGCTACATTTTATCAAAGAAATTTTATGAAAAATCTTTTATAGAATTTTTTTAATAAATTCTCTTAATTTTAATTAAATTTCTTAAATTTTCTTTTATAAAGTTTCTTATAACATTTTATAAAAGAAATCTTTTATAAAATATTAGCTATTACACTGTCGTATTTCTTTTATGAAAGTTCTTTGACAAAGATCTTTTACGTGGCGGCTGGCCGGTGCGGCGCGGCCCAGTGTGCAGCCGAAGCGTGCGAACGCCAAGCGGACAAACGCGCTCTTCGCGCGCGATGCAGCCGCTGTCATGTTTACGACGTCAGGGATAGACAGTCCATTTTGTTGCGCCGAATTACGCTAATTAACAACATAAATCTGGAGGCGACACCGAGATAAAATTCAGTAAATCACATTTTAATGCAGCCTCTAACGTACTGTTTTTTTTTTCTTCTCGTCGCTCGTTCTCACTTTGAAGGATTTATGGAGTCGTGCGAATTTTCTCTCTCGGTCGCTAAGTGTTTTTAACGCGAGGAAGATGTTCGACGTTCCCTGGAGTCACCGGCAGTCGCAAGTAAATACTCGAATTTACTGCTGCGGTTTCACGACAGTTCAGGTCGACGCAAAGCGATTTCTGCCAGATCTCGTTTCATTAGCGCTAGGTTCCCGTTTGCCGCAAGCTCACACGCGGACAAATTCCGTGACAAACCGATCCCTAAAAGCGGTCGTCGGATTGGAATCCGATCGGTTTAAGAGCTCCGGTCTTCGGTGAGAAGGTTCTGGTAGGGCTGGGGAGGATTCGTTCTCGTGATGGCGGTGCGGTCGTCAACGCCGCTCGCCTTTTCGCGCAACATCCATAAAGAACGAACGCTATCACTCGCAGGTGGCGAGAGGGTCCGAGACGGGTCAGAGGGACCGGATCGGGCGCACGGTGACCTTGCTCCGATGTATGCGCAGAACGCCGGATATTCGACAAATGAAAACCGCTCGACACGATAAACAAAAGGGAAATTAGTGGAAATTAATGCGCCAGACGGTGATCCGGCTGGTTTTGAGCGAAATAAAAATTTACAAGGTTGAGCAAAAAGTGGGATTTCTCGAGGGGTTTTTTGTGCCGTGGTGGATGTGAGCGCGCTCAGCAGGGGCCGATTCCAGCAATGCGACCCGTTCGTAGGCAGGTTTTTGAATGTCGGAGACGGTGAGTGGGAGCCAAGGGCATGCGGTGTGGCGATACTATTCGGTGAGAAGTGGACGAGGGGAATCAAACTGTATTCTTTTTCCTTCTTGGTTTTCGTTCCTGTTTGTTCAAGGCTTAAATTTCAGTTTCGGTTTCGGTATTCTTCTGGATTAAAAAATGCTCATCATTCGGTAAAGGAAAATGCCTGAAATTATAAATAGTCTGGGTAGCACTTTTTCTTAAAGATAATTTTCGTCATCACTTGTTATGAATCTGGAACAAAGATTCTTCGGAAAAAATTATTACATTTCTAATATCTGCGGTAACATTTTGAGAAAATTCATTCGTTTAAAGAATAAACTTCATTATCACATGAATATTAAGCGAGAAAATTCTTCATGAAGATTTGTGTCCTTTTTGCGATATTATATTATTGGGATACTTAAATTTGATTAATTTAACTATTAATTATTCTAAAAATGTTTTAACTATGTATGTATTATAGTTTTAAATTAATATTAACAAATTCTGCTAATAGAAATGAATCATGTGACGAAAATAAGGTTCCTTCAAGCAGCATTCCAATTGTATTGTATAGTGTATTGTGTTTCCTTTCTTTCCGAATCGGGCTGGTAGCTGTCATTCTTGAAGCCAGGGATACGGAGTCGCCAGTCGGTAAACTAAGCGCGACAGTGATGAACGAAGAATGAAAAGTCGTTAAAATTTTTAGGAGTACCAATTTATGAAAATATTTTTTTTGAAACCCTAAACTATTAACCCTTCCCCCTTAAATCCAGACGCAGGCAAGCAGCCGCCGCGCTGGCTCATTCGGAGGAATAAATATAAAGGAAAAATAATGAGCCAATTAGAGCGCGCTTGGACAAGAAGGTCCGCGCGGTGGCGGCAGCGGCAGTGGAGAAAGAGAAGAAGATGAAGGTAGGTGCAGTAGCTCTGGCGGCAATTGCAGTGGCGTTAGAACTTGTAGAAACAGAACCTAATGATAGTGAATTTGGAAGACAGAACATTAGCAATGGCTGCGAAGAAAGTCGTAATGATAGTGCCCCGAAGTTGTCCGAAATGAGGCAGATAATGATAGTTACACAAAAAGAATGGAGTTTCTAAGCTCGCGAAATAAAGAGCAGTATGTGGCACCTAAATGAACCTTTATGCAATATATGTTTTCAATTTGATGTTCTTAAAAGAGAAATCATGAAAGACATTCAAAACGAAACGGCATAATTCACAATGTCATTGACTACTTGAATAGCTTAGATCTGAAAAGAGGGAAAACTTTTATGAGTAAATATTTGTTTTCTCAACACACATTAAGTAGCTTTCACCCTGGTTGATCCACAAAAGTGACTGGAAGACTAAACTGTTTAAGAATTCCTTTGAGTTTTAGAAGAGCTTGGAGGCGATAAGGGAACCCGGCAATGCAATGGGTTATGGTGAAATGGTTTTAGATATGTCCTCGTCCAACACAGAGAATATATCTAGTTAAGTTGAGACTCGCGGTTGAGCATACAGGGAACATGGGCTAGAGGATCATGCAATGTGGGTTTGATTATTTAGTTTCAGCGGACGTCAAGTAATGTAAGCATTAGTGCTGTAAGCGTAGAGCATGTTATTGCAAGGTAGTTGTGATGTTCCTCCCCAACTAGAATGTAAGATCTGACACCGAAATACACAGCGGCTTGTGAAGTTTTCCTCTCTAGGTATCTCCTCGAGGTGGTCATCGCCCCAGCCAGAACAGGCTTTAACCTTCCAGCGGGCGCGCTGTCGTAAATTTTACGACAATAGCAGATTATTTGTATTTGCTGTGAACTCATTCTCGGCAAAGACTTCTGCGTTCTTGGTATTCCTTGTAGGTATCTTTAGTGATGCATTTCTGCAGCCACTGTTTACTTTGCACGCGATATTCAGTTTTTGTAACGCTCTATTCGGGATAAGTGTTTAGTGACGTTAACTTTACGCTGCGCGCCTGGTGTTCTAAAATATTGTATTATGATTTGGCTTAATCGAAATTTTGTGTAAACTGTCCAAAGACAGAATTCATGTGAATGAAATTCAGAAAATTCTACACAAGCTGTCTGATCGGGAGGAAGATCATGTACTGGATAGTGATAGTGTCAGTGAACTGAGTATTGAAAACAGCCGAGAATCAGCACGACACTGTTTCGGAACCAGAGCTTTCTGCTACTAAATACGAATGTTTATCAAATGATACGTTTTTTGGTAGTAAATAGCTTTCTTAGATATTATAATGTGACATAAAATTGCAATGTTCTACAATTTATTTGTTTCATTCATAGGTTATGGAATAACGTAAAATTTACGACACGCGCCTGCTGGTGTGAACATTTTACGCACGCCCGCTGGAAGGTTAAGCTCCGACTAGATTCCCAACATGTGAGATAGTGTAGTGCGTGTCTGTGCGTAACGGAAGAGAAGACAAGGATGAGGACGGAAAGATCGCGCGCGTTCCGTGGGCCGTTTACTGTTCCTATTACTGTTCCGGCCTTTGCGTGGACGCAGCGTGGGCGATAGACTCGCCGGTGGGCACACAAGGGAACACAGAGGATCATGTAGAGTAGTGTTGATTGATTATTTAATTTCAGGGGGCGTCACCTACTGTGAGTATTAGTTCCATAAGTGTAGAGCATGTTCTTGCAGCATTGTGTTCCTCCCCAACGTGTTTGTGTGTAAGGAGAGGGGAGAGCACAAGGATGAGCACGGAAAGATCGAGCGCGTTCCGTGTCCCGTTTGCTGAAGCCATTGCTCCGGTCTTCGCCTGGAGTCAGCGTGGACGATGGGGGCGCAGAGTGGAAGGGAGATGCGGGTGAGATTGAGAGAGTGCGGATGAGCGGGAGGCGTCGGGGAAGGCACGGGTGAGAGTGAGAGGGTGCGGAGTGGAAGGGAGGTGGGGATGAAATTGAGAGGGTGCAGATGGGCGGGAGGGGTCGGGGAAGGCGCGGGCGAGAGTGAGAGGGTGAGAGTGAGAGGGTGAGAGTGAGAGGGTGAGAGTGAGAGGGTGAGAGGGTGAGAGTGAGAGGGAGAGGGTGAGAGTGAGAGGGTGAGAGTGAGAGTGTGAGAGTGAGAGTGAGAGGATGAGAGTAAAAGGGTGAGAGTGAAAGGGTGTGGAATGAGCGAGATGCGCAGGTGAGAGCGAGAGGGTGCGGAATGGGCGAGATGCACAGGTGAGAGTGAGAGGATGCGGAATGAGCGAGATGCACGGGTGAGAGTGAGAGGGTGCAGAATGGGCGAGCCGCGCGGGTGCGGTATGGGCGAGAAGCGCGGGTGAGAGTGAGAGGGTGTGGAATGGGAGGTGTGGGTGAGATTGAGAGGGTGCGGAGTGGGCGAGATGCGCGAGTGAGATTGAGAGAGGGAGCGGAGTGAGCGAGATGCGCGGGTGAGATTGAGAGAGGGAGCGGAGTGGGCGAGATGCGCGGGTGAGATTGAGAAAGGGCGCGGAGCGAGTGGGAGACGAGGCGTCGGGGAAGGCGCGGGTCTCGCGTGGTAGCGAGCGGTTTCCACACCACCGCGCGGGAGCGCGCCGCCAGCGGCCGAGCGGGCGGGCGGGCAGGGCCGGGCGGCCGGCGGGGGCGCCGGCGGCGGCGGCGGCAGGAGGGCCCGCCCCGAGGTATGTGGAGAGGGGGCGCTAATCGCTAACTGTTGGAAGGCACGCCAGCCGTCGGGCTGGTGCGTCTCGAGGCCTCCTCTTTCGCCTCAGCCGTTGTTTTCCAGCTCAGCATCCGCCTCCGACTTCCTCCGACTTTCCTTCGTGATGTGGATTTAGACACTTCATTTGTCCCTCCGTCCCCATCTATTCTCGCTCTCTGCTCTCTCTCTTTCAATCGTCGTTTCCACAGGTGACGTCTCGTTTTTACCATTTCTCCCTTGCGCTTACATTTTGTCTTTGCCACCTCCTTCCTGCCTTAGTTTCGCTTTTCTACCATCATCCCAATCAAGTTTTCCGGCTTCGAATTCGCTGTACCCACATGTTTGGTTTCGTTTCCACCTCCGCTGTTACTTTCACATTTGTATTTCCTTTCTTCCCTTCTCCATTGCCTCTGTTCTTCCGTCTGCCTTCCCCTGTATCAAAGCGTTCCCTTTCCCCATTGGGTCCTCCGCCTTCGCCACCGACCCTGCCGTCGCTCCCCGCTCCGCCTCCTCGCCAGCCCTCTCCTGCCTCCGGCTGCGCCTCGTTCCAGGGTCCAGGTGTTTTTGCAGGCGCGGCTGTGACGGGCTGACTTACGGCGGCGGCGGCGGCGGCGGCGGCGGGGGCCGGACCTTCGAGGTCTTGGGATCGAGCCTCCGCGCCGCCCTCGGGCTCCGCAAGGCGTGCGAATCGCCGCTCCCCAGCCTTCCTCGAGTTTCTCACAGGAGAATTCGGTGGGAAAACATTCGATGTTTAATAGCTGCTATTCACAGGCTTTCAGGTCTGACGCCTGGATGATCACTTTTGATCGGGTGCTTCCATTGGTAGAATGGTGTACTGAACTAAGATTGAAAATAATTGATCAGGATTGTAGATGGAAATTCTTTCAAGAGGTGCTACTTATGTAGAAATTTGTACTGGCTTCATGTTTCTTTTATTTAGAGAATGACAAATATTACTAGCCAAATGACCGCGTTTATTTGTAGAAAATACTCTGTCGAATTTTAGTGAATTTCAGTGAGTGATGCAAAATATAACTTTTCTGGACTTATTACTTCTAATATTTGAAAGAAAGAATGAAAGAAAGATGTTTATTTCCATCCACAATATTACTTAAATAAGCATTACATAAACATAACTTACTTACATTATCATAAAATACGTAATTTTTTGTGAATGTATTTTCAATTGTTAACACCATTTAATTTTTCACACGTGATACGCTGATGAGGACATAAGCTCAAATGAAGCGTTTGAATAAAATCAAAATTTATTTTTATGCCTATAGATTTTCCATTATCAGATTGTATTGGTCATTTATAAAAGGACAGAAAATCTTTTAGAAAACTGTTTCATATCAATATTAAAAGTGTTACATAATCGCTATAACAGCTACGTTTTGGAAATTAATTATTTACATCTTCAGGCGTCAAAATCAATGTTTTTTTTTTTGGCGCTTGAAGATGGAAATAATTAATTTCCGATACATTCCTGTTATAACTATTATGTATCACATTTAATGTTGATATAAAACGGTAATCTAAAAGAATTTTCTTTCTTTAATGAAGGACGAATACATTCCGATAAAATTGAAACGTTTGTATCATTTACGTAGTGCGAGGCTTCATCAACTATTGACCACCCCCATGAAATTTGTCTGGTTCACATTATGGAAATGCAGTTTTCTTTTAATAATACTAAATAGTGGGGAAAGTAATTTGCCATAGCGACATTGTTCGTAATATTTTTAATTTTGAAGAAATTCAAGCTAGAAATAGAACTACACATTTTTTCACCTGGAATGGATAGATCGTAAAATGAGAAACCCCTTTATGTGCAATTTGTCAGTGATTTGAATGTTCTATTGAGTCAAAAATGACACGAGATCTGAACAGTTAATATTTTCTTATAGTACTTTCCTTGCAGAGGTTGCCTTCGGAGTAGGTGGACCTAGGCGGCCACGACGCTTTTTGACCAAGAGATGCAGGGTGGGATGAAGGCGTAACCTACAGCAATGAATCTTCCGTTGATTAAAATTCAAAAATAAAAATTATAAAAAAAACAAAACAGGTAGTAAAAAATATAATTTCAAACTTAACAAAAATCGAATATAATGTGTAATGGAAATAGAAACAACCCAGCATTTAAAAACATTTCGAGTACAAAGAAACAGAATGAATACTAAAACATTATTCACTATAATTTTTCGAGATATTTCATCAGATCATAAATTGGTATTAATTTTCTATTATTGTTTACTGTTAATCTTCTCGTTTCTTACAATACCAAAGTATCAAAAACATCACAAAAAACAAAATGTGTAGTATATTCCTCCCCAAAAATGGAGTTTCAGCATAACTCTTGCCTATGCATTTTCCCACGTCGTGAAAGAGTTTTCTGTCCAAAAATATCCACATCGATTGAGGTCGGGGTGGTGTGATAAATAGGCATTCACATTTTTCAGATCTCATGTCTTTAAGATTTTTTCTTAGGAATAAAGTAACAAAAACAACGTTGTTTGTGAGAGAATGCTGAAAACTCCAAAACATGGTTTGAGGATTTTTTTCCACCAAAAACCTTTTTTTATATTTTTCTCTCAGTCGTTCTCTAAACAGTTTGGAAATACACTGCAAAACTTGAAATGAGTTTCTAAGAGGCTTGCAAGGAAATAAAAGCACGTTCTTATTCATTGACAGCATTTCTGAAATAAAGGCTCCATTGCACGTTCGTATCAGAATATCTTCACCTAAACCCCGAACAACAAACACCAAAAACTTGCGAAGCGTTGGTGGTCCGAACGAAGGCATGCGAGCAGTTCCAGTCTCCACATTGTCTGTGCGAGAGCCAACATGCATCGTCTCGCCCCGAGCTTTGTTATATAACGCGCGTCAGTCACGGCTATATATAGTCAATCTGCGCGTCGGGATGGCCAGTTTTGCGGTCAGTTACCGTGCAGAATCCATGGGAAAAGCGCCAAACTGCCCCGCAGCCGAGCGCCTTGTGTAGTTTGTTTTCTTCGGAGGCGGCGTCGTTACCTGGGCCGGTCGCGTGTTTCATTGCGCGTAATAGCGACAAGGAAGGTCAGCGGTGGTGGCGGCGGAGGTCGGGAAAATATGAAAATGGGGCGTCTCACGGAAACGAGGCGGAATCTAGCAAGCTTTTCATTCTTGTGTAAACTGTTTGGAAACATTTACGGTCTTTAACCCAAATCTTCCGCGTACGCTATGATTCACAACGTCGTAATGATATTATGAACGTTTTGCGCCCGCAAATGCACTGCTCGCTGCAGCAGCAAACGTGAACGTTTTCCCTCATCTGCTGGGAGAATAAAAGTGTTGCGTAAATAACGAGTCATCTTATTTTCTCTCTTTTTTTTAAACAATGTTCAACATTGTAAGATTTTTAAGTGCAACTTATGAGAAAAGGTACTGCCAAATGGTGACTCATTTGCTACCAGTCTGAAATAATTTAAAATGTATTTCCATGATTAAATATTCATTATGATTCACGTCTTTACCATATTACCAACTTATCAACGAATATTTGGAAATTACTCATTAAAAATTCTTAATAGCTCCCCTGTCGTGAAAGGAAAATTAAATAGATCGCATTTACTCCTTCCAAGAAAGGTCAAAACCAAAACTCTGAAAATATTGACATTTTCTGGTTTCACTTTCACTGAAATATTTAAAGTTTTTTGACTAATGTTATGTATTGTATGTGATTGTTGGAAATTGCAAATCACATTTTTACGCATTTATTTTCACGTCTGCAACAGTGAAATTGAAGGCGGTGTTTGTCATGCATGGAGTCAATCCGTGCTCAAGGAGAATTATTCACATAAGCGCATTTTTGTGGTAGTTATTTGAATATTAGACTGGACCAAATACTAGATTCATTTTTTAAATCCCATCATTGAAATATACAAATTGTGCTCCATGTCAAAGCTTATAAAATATTAGTGTGGAATTTCAATACAGTTCGTTCTTAGAAAAAGATCTAAAGCAATGAGATACCTCTCACTATCTTTCATTAAGATGATGTAGATCTAAAAGTGGCATATAAAATGGGATATATGGCATTAGCCATTAGTGCAATTGACAAGGGACGCCATTCAGCATTTTACACGTGTGAAAAATAGTGCAAGGACAATTATTATTGTAGCAATTCAATAAAAGAATTAATCACAAAATCTGTATTTTTGTATTTGCAAGTGTAAATTTGATTGGGACTGAAAACACATTCCCTGATAATATTTCTTTGTTTTACTTTGCTTTACAGGCATAGCCTGACGCTTATGGCTTGCTGAGCTGGTCTGGTCTCTCTTTTGATGGGGGAGAAACGAATGTCTGTCCAGGTTGGATGCCGACAGAAGACTGCTAACAGTTGACGGTCTCGTGGTAGACTGCAGAATGACAGTCGATCTCCTGTTGCTAATTGCGGATCGGAACTTTGAGCTCTAACTGCAGAATTGAATACTAGTCTGTACTTCTTTCTCAGACTGCCGCGTAAGTGGTCCTTAAGGTAGCCGTCTATCTGAGAAAAAAATTCTAGAAGTTTGGTTCTATTTTGTTTTCTCGTGTATATTTGATTTGTATATGGTTTCAGAGATCAAATAATTTAAAAAAATCTATTTGTTTACAAATAATTAGAAAAAATTCAGGTTTTTACTTCAGACATCATACATCTACAACAAATTGATATATTTTGATAATTTTTCCCTTAAATTAATCGTTATTGAATATTCTAGTGAATGAACTAGAATGATAAAGGTACTGTGAAAACTAATGAATCAGGATTTAATTATTTGAGAAAAAATAATTGTTTATAAATTTATTCTGGACATTTCAGTTCATAAAACAAACTCAGTGACAGATTAACTATTTTAGTTCATTCACTAGAGAAAATCATGGTTACATGCTGCAAGAAAGAATTATATTATTATATCTAATTGTTTAAGGTGTTTGACGTGCATGGATATGCTGAAAACTTCCAATTCGGGAACATATATATGAAATTCACTAACTAAGGGCTTGACAGATGATACTCGCTACGAAAAAAAATTTTTTCTCAAACACTAAGAAACGTAGCCAGACACGGTTTAAAGCATTTAAAAAGGTGGAGATATTTAGCGTCCTCATGCCCATACCTTGCAAACCAGTCTCTCTGAACAGGAAGTCAAGCCTATGACGCTACAATATTATATGATTTATGTTTTAATTACGATTATTCGACGACTTGGACGTTGACAACCACTCAAGATGACTATACACATGCAAGACTCGCGCCAGATGCAAATATGTCGTCGCCATGCGAGATAGGCTGGTCATATATGACCACCTCTATTACACGTGAAAGTGCCAATGGTGAAGGCGGGGTAGGGCGGGGTAGGGCGGGGTAGGGCGGGGTAGGGCGGGGTAGGGCGGGGTAGGGCGGGGTAGGGCGGGGTAGGGCGGGGTAGAGCGGGGTAGGGCGGGGTAGAGCGGGGCGGTCGCTGTGATCTATACTAACCCCTTGGAAGATTTCCGGATTGTAGAACACAGATGATAACGAGAACCTAGTACAGATCCTCTTTACGATGGTCCAGCTGAACGTTTCACTCTGTGATTAAGAACTTTTACGCATTCGATCCATTCAAATTTTGGAATATGTTTTAATTACGCATATTCAACGATTTGGACGTTGATGAGCGCTCAACGAGGTGACCACACGCATACAAGACAAGCGTCGTGTATAATTCTGCCACAGGTGAGCTGGACGGTCGTGAATGGGTACCTTTAGTGGGAGTGCCGAAGGCAAGAGCAAGAAATGCCGGTTTGCAGAACATACACGATAACCAACGAGAACCTAGCAAATGTGCTCTTACAAAGTTCCATCTCAACTTTTACGTTCATTCGAGCCCTTCAAATTTCGGAATGATTAATTAGACATATTCGACGACTTGAACGTTGGTGAACGACTTGAGTGCTCAAGGTGATCATACACATGCAAGACTCGCGGTAGATGTAAATCTGTCGTCGCCGTGCGGTCATGAACGGCCACCTTTAGTGTGCGTGGGAGTGCAGAAGGCGAGAGCGGAGAGGGCGGGGCGGAGCGGGGCGGAGCGAGGCGGAGCGGGGCGGAGCGGGGCGGAGCGGGGCGGAGCGGGGCGGAGCGGGGCGGAGCGGGACGGGGCGGGGCAGGGCAGGGAAGGGCATTGCAGGGCGGGGAAGGGCAGGGCTGGGTGAGGTGGGGCGGGGAAGGGCAAGGCGGGGTGAGGTGGGGCGGGGAAGGGCGGGACGGGGAAGGGCAGGGCAGGTGAGGTGGGACGGGGAAGGGCAGGGCGGGTGAGGTGGGGCGGGGAAGGGCAGGGCGGGCTGAGGTGGGGCGGGGAAGGGCGGGACAGGGAAGGGCAGGGCGGGTGAGGTGGGGGCGGGGAAAGGCGGGACGGGGAAGGGCAGGGCGGGGTGGGGAGGGGAAGGGCGGGACGGGAAGGGTTGGGCGGGGCGGGGACGAGAAAGGGCAGGGCGGGGCGGGGATGGGGAAGGGCAGGGCGGGGCGGGGCAGGGCAGGGCGGGGCGGGGCAGGACGGGGCGGGGCAGGGCGGGGCAGGGCGGGGCGTGGCGGGGCGGGGCGAATGGGGTGGGGGTCGGCGGTGACGACGGACCCCCGGCGACGCCGTCGGCGGCGGGCGTGTGGCGCCGCGGCCCCGCATTGTTCGGGCCCGGGGGCGCGCGGTCTTTATCGTCCGCCGGTCGGGAAGGAACCTGTTGTACCGGCGCGCAGCTCAGCCGCGGAAGGTCCCTCCCAAACAAAAAGATCGTGGCGAGTTTTTAATCAAAGAATAGAATACAGGGAACGTCCGATTCTGATAAAAAAAGGCACCTATGAGGGGGGGGGGAGAAATTAAATACCGGTTTTACATTCTCAGCCGAGACCGCACCCAACACGCGGTAATATTAGGGAAACCGAAGCTGGAGGAGGGAGCGGCGTGAGGGAGCGGCGGGCAGAGGTGAAGGTGACGGGGGGGGGGCGGTGCGACAAGGGGAGACGGTCACAAGCGGGGGTGTTAGAGGAAGGAAACCGATAGCATTCAAGCAATCCACAGGCTTAGCTAGAGGTGATGCCATCCAGGGCAATATTAATGTCATATAAATATTTTATAGAAGAGTCTATTAATTAAAAACTAAAATAAGATTATAATGTTTATTACAAATATGGTAAATTTAAGAGCTGAGATAGAGATCTCCGTTTTTGCACTTTTATTCTTGGAGGGAATAAACAATTCTTAGAGAATTAAGGAAATTTTGCGATAAAGTATTCCAAGATATTAGGTACCTATGTTGAACGTGCGAATTATTTGCACCTGAAGTACTACTGTAAGTTATTTTTTTCTTTCATACAATATTTACGTTGTTTTCGGAAATGTCAGCGATTAATGAAATTTAATTTCAACACGCAAAAGCTCGTGTTTGGGGAGCTACGACCCTGAGTAGCTGTGAATGGGGTACTAAGTATCTGTGAAGTTTCGAGGAGGGGGGGGCGGACTCGCACAGCTCTGTGCTATCCTGAGATGGATCCTCGAACTTGCGATTATTAAACAGTCGACTCAGGCAATAGTGAACTTCTGAGGACTAACATTTTTGGTTCACTATATCAGAGGTTCACTATATCCGATGATGTCAAAATGAAACAGTATTTCTCCACAATGATTCATTTTATTAATATAGTGATTCAGAAAAATAGATTAATAGCACGAACTGAAAATTCTTTATCTGTATTGGTCATTAAAAATGTATAATTTTCAATTCTTTGCTTCGTACATTTTCTATTAGTAATTTCTCTGCTTCCTTCTCCAGACTGCGTGCTTTCTCTATACTCGAATCTGCATTGTCCACTGTCTTTAAGTACCGTAATGCACTCTAAACAGAGGAAGATCCATTTCAGGTTCGCCACCTTCACCCCAGGGGAGCCTATTTAGATTCTTTTTCCAAGCTTCCTAGAGCTGGAATTTGTCAATGATGCGATACATTCTTTTCTCTAAGACTACTGCAAATTGTATACATTTCAGCACGTTTTCGATTGCAGGAATGATGCCGATTCCACAATCCGTGCGAGAATAATATTCTCGTACGGCGCTGCGTTCTCTGCCGCGGCAGGTCGCAACTGTCGTAAGACAGAGTGAACCACGAATGCCGTTCTATAAGGTTAAGACTCCTTGAAGAAAAATAACTCCTTGAAGCTGTGGATGGGTAGCTAAGACTTCGAACACCATATGGTAGATTTCCTCGAAGCTCCTGAAATGCGAACTTTAAAATCGCGAAGCTGAAAGAGTGGGAGAGTTTGCAGCACGCGAAGCTCAAGTGAAAGAACTAGGATTACGCGTTATGGGGGAGAATCCACAACCTCATGACGCCGAACGAGCTACGACTGTTCGAAGATGTGGGAGCTGGGTCTAATTCAGTCGCCGTCTGTAGGTGAATTCTAGCGGCCGGCTTCTATGATCGGGAGTTCTCCGCGGTTTCTCCGATCAACACCAGACGAATGCCGGAACAGTACTCTAACAAACGAGTCACGGATACCGCGCAATCTTTCCTTATACTTCCTTGCCCTATCCCCACCCTTACTTAGACACGCAACGGTAGTGGCGGGGCGCGCCGGTAAGCTGCAGGAGAGATACGAGGAAAAGAAGAATAAATACAGTGCCTCCGCCGAAATGATTCCGCTGGTGGTGGGTGCCCTAGGCGAATGGTACCCCGGAAGCGACGCTGCGCTCCTTAAGGTCTCGAATGGCTATCAGCTGAAAAAACTAAGACAGCGCATTATAGCTGAAGCTATCACACTGCCAGGCCCTACCTCGCCCCGCGCGAGTACAGAGAGGTTGTTGACAAGATCTGTGCCCCCAGCTCTCACCGCACCAACGGCAGCAGCAGCAGCAGCAGTACCGGACTCACGTCACAGGCGCCACACTCGTCACTCACGGAGCAGAACACTGCAGATCCAAATTAAATGCCTCTTTTTTTTTCTTTCCCCCCCTCTTTTCCCTTTTTTCTTTCCCCCCCTTTTTTAGGTTTTTCTTTAGCTATTAACTCCTTTTTTTCTCTTTTCTTGAACCTTTAACTTTTTGTTAACCTTTTTTAAAATTTTTCTTTAACTATCTATCTCTTACCCGTGTATTAGAATTTGTATTTGAAAAAGTCTGAATAATTTTTTTTTACACTACACTGCCACTCATGTCGGGAGATCAGTCAAGAGCTGGAAGTTACGTGGATGAGGGAAAACCTGGCAAGTCGACGGGGAGGTCGGCGCCGGATCTCGCCTTCTAGCGGGGCCACTTTACGTCATAAAACATGAACTACACTTATAGATCTAAGGGTCTTGGAAATTGAAGCGCCCGGAAACAGGAAATAACCAGTCAATGAGGTTTTGCCGAATACTTTCTCGTGCACTTCCTCGCATGTCTTCTTACGTGAACTCTCGCGTGCTCTTTAGCGCATACCTTTTTTGCATTTCTTTGCGTACCTTTGCAGCTGCTTTATGTGCATTCCTTCACAAGCTGTCTAACGTATTCCCTCGCATTCTTTGTCGGTTATCTCCACTCTCCACACACCCCGCCTATTTGTTGACAAGTTCTGGTCACGTTCGGCAGTGCGATTTGCTACGAGACGAAGACTGCCCGACGAAAGGCAGCTCAGGAGCTCATACATGCAAAGAAGACATACAAAATCTCGGGGTGGTGGAGCTATATACACTTCAGTATGATGAAGAAATAAACGAAGAACAGTCTATGTATGTTTGTAAATTACACATGTGTAACTATAGTTACACAGTTAATAGCTATAGTGTAATTATAGTTAATAGCTATTAACACAGAACTTTAGTTTTCAATAATTAATTAAAGGGGTCGGATTTTAATGAAATGTCATTTTTTCTTTTAATTTTAGAACAATGAGTTTAATATAGACATTAATTGAATGTTATCGCAAAAGGAAATGACCCATTTTTATACATTTTTTTGCATTTTTCAATTTCGACTAATATGTAATTTTTAATTTTCCCCCGTAATTTGTAAAGCATGGATTCGCTTTTAATATTTTAACAGGCTTGCTTCAAATAATATTTACAAGTTGCCACAAATGTTCTCCAAAGAATTTCTGAGTAGCCTATTAGAATTTATAATGTCAGCTGTTGTGAGTATGCAATCTGAGGTTCCATGTGACGACTAGCAACGCCATTGTCGGTTCGGTCAATTTTGGCATAAATAGAGACAGATTTTTTCGGTAAAGAACAGTCCAAACCAAACGTTTGGAAGCTGAGTTCACTTGGACAAAAGGAAGAAGCCTTGATTACATCAGTAATGTAATCCAACAGTTTGAATTGTTCATCTGATCTGGTTTTGATCAAATTTTATACATTTTTCTTTGCTTTAAGGGCATTTTAAAAATATTTTAGAGAATTTTATTGATCATTTTTAACGATGTTTCAGGTCATGAAAATCCGCCTCCACTAATTACTAATGTTTAGTAATTACCATTATATATTTCCCCGTGCACATGGGAAAAGACTACGAATAAAACAAGGAAAGTTGATCTTTTTGATAGATGAAATTATCTCACGCATTGTTTATTACATTGCAGATCGTAGCAACGAGGACAGCATCTCTAGGTATTGTTGTGTTCCTGCTGAAAATAAAGCAATGACGCTGGTTGCTATGTATTATATTAAACTGAATTGTATATCGTGGAGTGAACATGCATTCGTGTATTCATGTGAAATAAAGTCAGTTCATCCATCGAAAGTCCCACAGTCGATATTCTTAACACTTTTCCTCATCCAAATTCAAACGATTAAAGGGAAATAGAACTTTTTTTAAAAATATTATTTATTTCCTGTTTAATTTTATACAAATTTTTCAGGATGATTGAAAACATTACAATAACATAATATTTTTTGGAGATACCATAAATTTAAATAATAATTAATGCTAATTATGATTACGTTCAATAAAACATGAAATAAAAACTCGATTTTTAACTCGAATTTAATAATTTTTATTATTATAAATGTTGAGTTTTAAGAGAAAAAAATATTTAGAAAAGATTCAGAAATTTATTTACGGAGGGTGAAATATATCTTTGGGAAATAGAACTGACGAATAAAACTTCACAGCAAAAAGCGCACTAAAATATCGAAATCCGGCGACGGCGACGATTGGCGGAGGCAGTCGAGGAGAAATCGCCCCTTTCCTGTCGCGGCGCTTCCTCATGACGAACGACCCAGTCCTCGACTGCCGACTCCGATCCCCGTCGCACCAATTTTCTCAGAGGAGGGCTGCGCGTGTGGCTAATGATTATCACGCGGCGGACACTTTTATGCCTTTACGACGCGCGGTCCAATATCCCGGCCCGCGCCCCACTACTGGTCTTGCGCTTTCTGTTCACCGGGACCGTTACGAAAGCGCCCCACCGACTGTTTACTGGCGGAGTTCGCACTAGCGGGACGCCATCGATGACCATGGTTTTTCAAAACATCCATATTTTTATAGGGCCATTGATGTATTTAACATCCATGTTTTGAAGCGACTTTTTAACATCGTTTTTTGGTGTTCGATGTTTTTACGTGCTTGATACTTATTTTTTATTGGAAAAAAGTAATATAATAATAACGATCTATAATAATTTCCAGATGTCCGTAAAAATAACATTGTTCGGACCAAAATAAACAAGGATAAATAATACACAATAAATAAAATATGTTTTTTTTGTCGATAAATGAAATTGAAATTATTTTTGAATTATTATTTGAAATTTGATAATTCAAAAAAGAACACAAACTTTTTTAAATAATAATCTATTAATTGTCCTGGTCCTGACTGTTTCTTCAGTTAAATCTCAATTCCAATTGACTAATCGCAGCGACCTTTAAAAATTAAATCCCCCGGAGTGAACATGAACGCTCGCACGCACACACATACACTTGCTGGGATGGTGCCACGTTGGGGAAGATACAATTTCCGTGCCGAGGAATAGTTGATGTCAGATATCACATTCCAGCGGAGAACACCGACAGACCAGGGGTATAACATTCTTTACACTTACGAGACCTTGTCAGTTGACGGGCTCAGAAACACGAAATTATCGTTCATTCAATCATTCTAAACGACACTCACGACTTCTTGCTGGCTGTTACATATCCATCCTCCCTCGAATCAGAGAGTGAACCAACCGCGTTGCGTGAGAACTGCTATGCCGGGGGAGTATTGTAGGGCAGGTTGCCAACGTTTTCACATGCAAGTCCTGATTCATTTTCACAATAGAGGGATCACAGCATCGTTTTCGTTATCTTCAACGTTACCATTTTCTCGTAGTTTTAAAGAGACCAAATTTAGCTACACAGAGTCAACTAGACTCCCACCGTCATGTTATATTCAACGTCACCAGTTACTCGTACTTTTAAGGAGACTAACCTCATCCACATGGAGTCAAGAAGTCTCCCAACATCAGTCACCGTTTTTGTGCTCGTCATGTTATTTCCAACGTCATCATTTTATCGGCACTAACTTCATCCACATAGATGCAACGTGACTCCCACCGTCAGTCACCGTTTCCGTGCTCGTCATGTGATCGTGGTCCCGACGCCCTTTATGACGCGAGTCGCTCTCACGCACGCGACATCGGCGGAGAAATCAGCTGTGGGCAGCGACCCACATGTGCCCTGACGAGGGGCAATGCAGCACCTGCCCCAACGACCCGACCCGATGCCATGCGACGCGACACGAGGCGACGCTGGCCCAGGGTTATAGGGGCCACAGCGAGTCAGACGGGGTCCGGTCGCACGGCGGCCTAGCCTGTTCTTTTTAGTGACATCGTTTGGAAATCGTAGCTTCCGGGTACAGAAGCAGCAGTCACATCCTGGATGATATACGTAGGAGAACCTGTAGCCATTAGACAAGCTATAAAATTACACGTTCTTACTTTCTGTGAACTCTTTAGCAAGTGTTTAAGAGACTAGGTCTGTTTTTTATCTCTCTTAAATCTATTTATTTGAAATTAGGGGTCGTCCATAAACTACATAACGCTAAAGAGGTGGGAGGGGATTTGAGGCAGCGTTACGCTGCGTTTCATGGGATAGGGTTGTTAGTTTAGTGTTAGGTAACGCTGACTTTTTTAAATTGTTCACCATCTGCTGAAATAATTCCTTTTGCTCAATCGTATATTATTACATTAGAATTTTAACAAATTAATTTTTAAAAACCTTAAATTAGTTAAAACGTTATGCAAATATTGTTACAACAAATGGAAATATTTTTCATCAATAGTACATTCATTGAATCTGTTTAATTACAAAGAAAGTATTCAAAATTTATCTATTTTCGATCTAAAATTTTATGAATAATCCACTTCAATTCGCAGTATAGGCAGTCACCCATGCGTCATTCACGTCAGCGTGTGCACGGTTGGTCAGAAACTTTCTTGCGAATGTGTTCTTCCTTCACTCAAATCTTGCCTCCAATCTTATACTTAGGTGCAGTCAGCATCGACAACTAATTCAGAATTTAATTATAATAAATTGTAATATGCGACTCAAAATTAATAAAAATTGGTTTTAATCTGGTATAATTTATTTTTACTTAGTAAATGATGAATGGGTGTTCGCAGGCATAATGTAATTATGGGGTGAACCAATCGTTATAAGTGCGTTGCACGGGGATAGAGGGAATTCAAAATACTCCAAATTTGCTACATGAAGCTTATGAATGGTCCTTTAACTGTAAGGGTATTTCACATATGCTTCAGATAATTACCACAGAATATAGTGTCACTATACTACACACTTAATAACTTCTCATATTATTAGTGAATAATAAACTTCAACAAAGCAAAAAACGGAATTGCTTTAGCTTTGTCTATCCTAGTGTTACCTCGTGTTCAATTTGGTTAATGTACAATGGTCTAGCATAATTGCATGTCTTCCTTCGCAGGCACGTGCTTTTCAAAGTACAGAAAGATAATGATGAGACTTTATTACTCCATACTTCTAAAACAATTTAATTAGTAATGTATTAATTAGTATGTAATTTAATTAGTACATACTATGTTTACTGAAACATTGGAATATCTGCACGAGCCGTCTCTGATGTGCTCAATATGATTATCGACAAATGGGAAACCATTTGATTTTACTTGACCCATGAACTCAAATAGTAACATCAAATTTTTACATTATATATTAAAAAGTTGTTAAATAGTGCACAAGAGTTTCATGAAGAAATGTAAGCTGTCGATCCTAACATCTTATAAATATGGTACATTGTCAGTTACATTTATGTATGTATGTGTACCATGTGAAAAAATGCGCTCCTCGATGACTAAGCCAAATGCCTTTTTTTTCGTTTCACGAGATGTCAGTTAATGAAGTTGGTGATCAATCTGCCACCTAATTGAACTAGCTTTCTTGTCAAGTGAAGACTTAGTCATGATAGTTCTGAAAAAAATTCCTTACAAGGTGAAAGTTTTAAATTTGTCAACCATTGGTCATTACAATGTTTCTAACGTTTGAACAGTTTCCTTATGTCAGATAGTGTTCACCTTGCATTATTTTCGATTACTGGGAAAGCAGTCACATCTTTAGCTACAGTGTCTGTTCTTTCGTAACCTTACATTCCTTTATGTGCAGGGAACCAAGCAAGCGAGATTTGAATACTGTTAATAGAGTGGTTGAATTAAAGTAAAACTTTCGAGGATCTGTCCTTTTTATGGAATCATTAAAATTAGGTAAATACAAACATGTAAGAATATGGGCTTTAACTTTTAATTCAAATCCCGTGCGACAAAAAGGCCGAAGGCCACAGAGCTTTTTGTTACAGCTCTATCATTAGCGCCCTTATAACATCCTTGGTGCATAAATCTTTCCTTGTGAAATTAATAAAATATAAAATTAAAAACTGTCATTACTAGGAAAATGCCAAATTTGAGAAAAAAGATACACGAAAATATATTATTTATCTGCGAAATTACATTCTATAAAAATTCAACATCTGCAGCCCTTCGCAATTTCTTTGAACGTATGAGCGTATTGCTTCGGCGCCTCTCAAGGTTTCTAGCCCAGCAGTCGCCTGGCGCACTCGCGTAAGCGTGTTATCGTGGTTCCAAGGTGAAGGTCGATTCACTTCTTTAGGTACGGTGTCTAGAAGACTCGACAAAAATAACAGAACGTATCATCTACGACATTCACATGTAGCGTGTGTAAGCGAAGCGTGTCTGCGCAGTCATGGTCCGATTCTGGCCGCCAGTCTCGGCGAAAATACTTTCTGTGCCGGCGTTTGGCTTGATACAGTTGGTAACAATCTTGTTTGTACAGTCCATAATTTGCTCGAAATCATTAGTTTTGAGTGGGAAATTGAGACTAATGCAATACATATTACAAGATAATTGAATAAAGTTATTTGATTCCAGTTGAATAAAATGTTACTTTGTACTCCTAGATCAAATGGTCTTGAATTTGAAATTCACCAGCACGTTTAGTTGCTCGAGAACCTTCCTAGAGGCTAGTTACCGAGCGACTAAATGTGCTGGTGAATTTCAAACTCAAAGCCATTTTGTCTAAGTGTGCAAAGTTACGTTATATTTAACTGGAATTATTCAATTATCTTGTAATATAATTTGCATTACTCTCAATTTTCCACTTAAAATTAATTATTTTCAAGCAAATTAATTTTAAATTAGACTTACTAACTGTATATCCACATGTGTCTATCTGCGCGGTTAGCGAAAACACAGAAGCGTCACTAGAGAGGCATTGAAACTTATGGTCATGACAACAAAAATTTAACAGAAAATTATTTGCCCTAAGATTTTGAATGAAGACTGAATTGGTCTTCCCGGCGATCATCACTTTATTAGAAATTCACTGAGAATAAGATAGAAAATGTTTTGTGCACAAATACCATATATTGCTTCACATTTTAAGAATCTTTATCAATTTTCTAGAATTAATTGAAATTTGAAATAAAGATTTTTTATGTATAACAAAAGTACGTGTTTTGTTTTGTTTTGTTCTTATCACCTTACTAAATTGGCATGAAGGACAGTTCTATCGATACATTCGAAACATTTTGATTACACAGGCTATATGTGCACTCAGCTCTCTGCCCTAGTTTGTCGGTCGGCGACTGTGATGCAGCATCAGAAATCTGCAAATTCGTGTCAACTGTATCGACTAGATTACGTGTCTGCTACGCGTGGTACCTATAAATATGAATAGATTATTGCATTCCAATTCTGTACCTTCAAGGTCTCAGAAAAGGGAAACATTTTATTAATCATTATGTCAATATAGGATTCCCCACATAACGTCTTCACAATTTTCTTCTTGTTCTATTACGTAGAAGCTAAAATACTGTTCGTTCAGCGTTCAAAAACGGTGGTTATCTTTTGAGTGTTAAAAAACGTAAATCAAGGATTGAGAAACGAAGGAAACGTTTTTCATGTGTGAATTTCTTTCGGCAATGTGAATTAATTGGATTAGATACATTACATTTTAGATTTGCCTATTCAATTTAGCTTGGGAGGCTTTCACATCATCCTGATCCACACGTACCTCACATTTAACACAGTAAAAATGAACTCTTCTCATGGTTTTCTTGAGAGCAAAAATGTTTAATTCAGAAGCTGAGAGTTTAGAGCATGAAGGATGTACTTTGCCTATACAATTGCTGCACTCAACAGAATCAACTTCACCAGATTTGTTTTTAATCAGTATATCTTCATTACACAACTTACAGCTAAGTGCCATTATGAAATAATTTTTATAATCAGCGACTACTATTTTATTTTACTTTATAATTTTCTTTCACTTTACGGATGAGAAAATAACAGATTAATTGGATTAGATACATTACATTTTAGATTTGCCAATTCAATTTAGCTACGGAGGTTTTCATATCATCCTGATCCACAGGTTTAAATGTTTTCCACAAAAATCCACAGTGTTTCAGTTTTAAATGTTATAATTCACTATTACCTTACGTTTCTAACGAATAGAACTTAGTAGTGAACTTTGAAGGATAGTTACCGTGAACTAACTTCGCAACATCGCTATTACAAAGCTAGCAAACCAGGTAGGCACGGCTGAGCTGGGAATGTCCACACGCCACCGCTGCTGAACGAGAACGATAGTACTAATAAGAATCAACAAAATTTGGTTTAAAATGAAAATCTATTTTATTTATAAAAAGTTAAACTTGTAATACTAGTAATTCATGAGAATTAATGAGAAGGTTTTCATGTGAGAAAATTAATTTGTATGAAAGTTAGAAAATATTGGACAAACAACCCACTTTACATTTTGTATGTTCTTGTTTCATAAAAACTAGAACCTCCTCCTATAGCTCCTTTGAGTCTGTTTTGCCAAACATTGAATAAAATGATTTCATTCACCACTTTCGGTATCATCTGCAAATCGTCAAAATTTTTACAGGCTGGAAAGTTCGTTGGCCTGTTTACATGCGATATTTTGTCAATTCGTATTTATCTAAATAGGGAGTTATCCGCAGATGTGGTTTTTTGTAAATTACAGGAGATGCAATTTTCCAGTACTCCTTTAAAAACTCCATATTTACGTAAATACTAATTGACACTATGCCTTTCAAATGCATTTGGATGTTTTTTTTTATGAAAAGTTTCTCCAACGTATCATGAGTATTTCCTTTCGATCACAAGTTGCATTAATTGTCATCTACCTGAAAAAAACAGACTATTGATTTTGTTGCACAGAAATAACTAACGTTTTATGAATAAAAACTTTGTGTGGTCTATTTATTTTGGATCATGACTCCTCCAACTCTATACATTCTAATAAAAGCACATCTTTCAAAAATAATAAACATTTGTATTGGTATTTGAATTGTAATTATATTATTCTAACACAGTTTTAGAAGAGGGCTGTTTTGATGTGCGTTTGCATTTACTACATCCTCAATGTAATGGACTGACGAACAACGTAATTTTAGAAAATCAACAGCCTATCGAGCAAAGTTAAGTGGATTTTCTAAGTCCATACTTATATTGGTATTGCTTCATGAGCCAAGAAAACAACTAGCAGAGAAAAGGAAGTAGTAGACTTTCGCACGCGTGTACTTATGATAGGGTTAATGGATAGTTTCCAAGGGGTATACAAGCTGCTTGATAAAAACAATACATTCTCACTTACTTTCTTCTAGTAGCATTTATTGACGTTTTCTCAGTAAATGAAAATGTTCCGTTTATAAATATTCGGGTTGTCCACTTCTACGTTGCGAGTTAACTCCATAGGTGCTAAGAATATTTCCATCAACACGATGTGTGGTAAATCTAGAAAATAAAGAACCCGTTCATTATCAATAGTACTGCAACAGTGTATCAAGTACATGAAACGTTTAAAAAATCAAATGGGTATGCATGTTTAACTAATCTAATCATTATCAAACGCACCGACATAAATTCAAAACGGAGACGTTTACGATCGGTGTTCTGAATGCAATAGACATGCGGTAACACCTCCAAAGCAGAGTAAATATTATTTAATACAAACCGCTTTAAAAATAAAAAAATTTTCATAGACGATAATATTGCTCTAGCCTGTTACCGCTTTCTGAGTAAATGGAAGCCCATAACACATGTACTCTCATACCGGACACCAATCTTCCTATCTCTGAGTTATCCATCCGAGTTGTATTAGCGTAGTTTACTGACACATTAAATAATGCAATCTGAAAAACAGAAAATTACTCATTATGATCCGGAAGTAGAGGCATAGTGATCAAATTTTCAGAACCGGAACGAACATTGAATTCATAAAATTAATATTAACCTCGATAAGTTGAATTCGCGACTGAACAGATCATGTCTCGGGATTCCAAAGCAACATCATACACATTCTCTTGATCAAACAGAATGAAGTAAAAGAATCCCGTAAAACTCAAAACATTTTCATTATTGCTCCAACTGTACCGAAATATACTGCCGTGGCTAAATGAAATTGGGGCTCTCAAATATTTGGGATGTCACATTCTGTATTATGAATTATTTAGGGGTAAATGAAAGCACATATCTTAAGTACCGATTGCCAATGTTCTACTCTTGTATTTATCCGCACATCTGAGTATCATTATTTACAGATACGTCAAGGACTCTCTGTTTGAAAAATAGAAAAAAAATATTTATTATGGTCCAATAATAGAGGCATAATAATTTTAAAAATTTCAGAAAGGAAATGAACATTGAATTCACGAAATGAATATCAACCTCGATTATTTCAATTCCCTAATTTCAATTCATTCCCTAATTTCAGTTCGCGACTGAAACTGACCGTGTCCCGGGATTCCAAAACAATGGAACACACATTTCTTGATCAAACATAGAATGAAGTACAAGAATCCTATAAAACTCAAAACATTTTCATTATTGTACAGAAATGCACTACCGTGGGTAAATGAAATTGCTTATTTCATAAATATTTGGGATGTCACCTACATTATGAACTCTTTTTGAGTAAATGAAAGACCGTATCTGAAGCACCGGTTGCCAATGTTCTACTCTCGTAGTTATCCGCCCATCCGAGTTCAATTGCCGTAGTTTACAGATGGGTTAAGTACTCGCTGTCTGAAAAATAGAAAATAAAACAATAAGGCCCTGTAGTATAGCCATAATAATTGTAAAGTTTTCATAAAGGGAATGAATACTGAATTCATTAAATTAATAGCACCCTTAATGAGTTTAATTCGTCACTGGTCTGACCATGATCACCACAATATATTATTCCATTCGTCATATCCCCTACAGTGTCACAAAATAAACCACACACAATGTAGCAAAGCCTGATTAACAAATTAAATTTAAGATAAAAGAATTTTTCCCATAAAGCAATATTCTTACTCAAACTGAATAGTAAATTAATCGAAACATAGGCATTACTAAAATTAATAATGTCAAATAATTAAAATGTATATGGGAAATGCTTGAAATGAATGCTATGTAAATAGCGTGAAACAAGCACAGTGATCAGAATTCTTTGCGCCCACTATAATTAAACGAGACTTCTAAATGCCACAAGAAACTTCCGAATAAAAACAAACACTAAAAAACATTTTTGTAGAACATATTTAAAATGAAATCATCATATACTTCACTTGTACGTTCATACGTAAAGTTCTGTAAAGAAAAAAACTGATGTTAGAAGATCAACCTGAGAAGTTTAACTGAAGCCTTAAACTCATCACAATATACTACATGAGAGGCATTTATACCTTCACCAACCACTGTTATAACAAGCATATTATACCAATAAAGTACCATAATACAATTGTAATACATAACCGAAATGTCTTCGAAGGAACACACGATTATCAGCTTAAAATAAAAACACTTCCTTCTGCATAAACGTTTCTGTAGTGTACAGACATTTTGGCAGAATTAAAATTTGCAATCTGACTACAATTGGTTCAGTAGTGTTAATTTTAGAAGCATAAAATATGGCAAAAATCTTATTGTCCTACTCCCTGGAATGTTTGCGCATTAGAGTTCATGAATAATTATAGATAGTCATTAAGACATTGTTATTATTATTATTATTATTATTATTATTATTATTATTATTATGTGTGTTATTTAATTATTTCAACGCGAAACCATTGGATGTACTACATACAACCAAATATTCTACATAATATGTTCACGGATGATACACCGAATTCACTTGAACATGTAAGTTGTAAGAAAACTTTTGTGGATTAATACTTTATAGAATACAAATATCAGTTACAAACCTGAAAAATATTGATAATACAGAAATAATGTTGTCACATAATTATCTTCTTGTGGTTGATTAATGGACGTCAAAAATTAAATATGTATGGGCCATAGAAACCAGCTGAGCTATTTACAAATTCACAGTCAACCAGTCGCAATATAATCCAATTTTTTGTTAAAAATTCACAATAATATTCTAAGTACAAATTTTTACAAATTCTAAGACAAATGTATGTCATGACTTTTGTCACCTCAGTGTAATGCAAGGGATGTTAAATGCCAAAGCATATCAAATTGCCATTACATAATGAAATATTATGAATAAAATACGTATTGTATTAGATTTCTATTCTTTATAATGGCTGATGTATTTGCCGTGACTCATGGCACAGCCTTTGTATAGCTTAATGTTTTCTTTTTTATTGCAAATTATATTGTACTATATGAATTTTTAAGAGTGTTTCCAATATATTCTTTCGAGTTTAGGATTATTACGGGAAATCGGCGATTATTTGACAGAACAACTCCTAGTTTCGAAAAAGTGTACCCTGATCCTGTGTGCTGTAAACTTCCTCTAACACGTTGTGAAGTCAGAATCCACGTTTCTAGGGTCATTAATACCGAAAAATTGACTGTCGGCAAAACGTCTGTCTGTCCATCTCTCCGTGGACAACACTGGCGTAAGTGTCATTTTCGTTGAACCTACTAAATGTTGAAAATTGCGAAAGATAAAAATTTTATCGGCGTCTTCCTACAACTATCGGCTTTGGGGGAGTGGTAACGTCCGGTCAGCGGGGGCGGTGCAGGGGGATGGACGGGGCGGGGCGGGGCGGAGGGTGGACGGGGCGGAGGGTGGGTGGGGCGGGGCAGGGTGGAGGGGGGGCGGGCGGGGCGGAGGGGGGGCGGAGGGGGGCGGGGCAGGGTGGAGGGGGGCGGGCGGGGCGGAGGGGGGGCGGGGCGGGGGGGCGGGGAGGGGAGGGGCGGGGCGCGGCGCCGACGCAGACGCCCAGGTGCTCGCTTGGTCCTGGCAGAGGCCCAGAACGGCCCGAGGGCTTTTTTCACACGGCGCGCAACGGAAAAGCGCTGCAGCGCTCCTCGGGTGCAGAATATCGTTTCACGCTGCACTCCAGCCCCGACCGAAAGGAGCGACCCGAAAACCACGGCAAAGGATATTATTGAATGAATATAAATGAATGAATATTTATTTTATTGGCTTTAACCTTAATTATAAGCCAGCATATAATTTTATGGAAATCATTAATCAATGAAATTGTCAAATCAATAGTTACTCAAAAACAGGAAAATTACAAAAACACAAAAACAAATTAATTACAAAAAAAACTAAAACTAACAACACTTTTAATATATTTACATTACACGTTCTCAGGTAATGTGTTGCAGTGAGTTTTCAAAAACCATGACTTTTAATAGCATTCTGTCATGAAATCATAATTATACGCCAGTATACAATTATATTACTTCTCCTTGAAGGATATTACTTCTCCTTGACCTTTATGAAAATGTATTAGGTAAAATCAGTAGCAGAAAAAAATTACATTTTCTTGGGATGCCTACGTTTCGGTCCTTTATTGGGCCTTCATTGGCAGACATTTGGATTAATTGGAAGAATAATGAAAACGGGAGTAGAATTCCTGATGAAGATCCGATAAATAGCCGGAAACGTAGACGTTTGAAAATGTAGTGTGCTTTCTATCTACTTGACCAAATCTTAAGTCATAACCTAATAGACAAGAAAGGAGTTTCGATTTTCAACGGTGGAGAATTTCCTGCACTAGCTTCTTAGCTAGGTCGCATCCTAGAGTTCGGCTTCTCTAAGCATATTTTTCCGAGATTTCTCCAATCAATATCAGGTGCATAACGGAACCGTACCCTAACAAGTGAATTACAATGAAGGCTGAGATTTGGTCAATGTGTATTTGTCATTTTGGGTCGACGAAATTGTGAATTTTCATGTTGTCTGAGGAAGTCATGGAATTGATAAGAAATTGTGCTAATAGTCAAGAAGCTTTGCTTTTACATTTAATTGGCTATTTTCCTGTTTTTAACTCAATCAAAAGACACAATTTAGCTTCCTTACACGGAAAATGAATTATTAGAATTATGTCAAAGTCCTTTCCACATTAAAAAGCAACATCATCGAATCTGTAAATGTCTTTAAGAGAGAACATGGCGATCGAATTAAAGAGCAAGGAAGAGAGCATATGTTTATTTGTAATTCCCCAACAAAAATATATAACGAATTGCTTGATTGAAGAATGGATAGAGCGAGAGGGGATGGTGAAATCGGAACTGTCCTTAGGCTAATGCTGGTAAGACATAAAGAAGGAGATGGGTAAAAATGGAGGAGAATGAGGAGGAAAACAAAGAGCAAAATGAAAAAAAGATTAAAAAAGTGAAAAGGATAAAAAGAGAAGAGGAAGGGTGGGAAACTGGAGAAATAGGAAAAAAGAAAAGGTGAAGGAAGAGAATATGAAGATGATGATGCATTGGTCAGCTACTCTTAATAAGATAAAGAAGGAGACGAATAAAACAAAGTTGAAGGAGAAGACAAGGAGAAGAATGAGAAAGAGAGAGATCAAAGTAAAGAGAGAAGAAAAGGGGAAGGAAAACGAGGAGAAGGATGGCAAAGAGAACAAAGAGAAGATGATAATGGTAATGATGTATTTATCAGCTGCTGTTACGTATAATTTTATTTATTTTTTTACTGATACGTTATATCTTGTTATTGCCTTCGACGTGAAGCTCTATGTACACTACATAACTTACCTGGATCAAAAGGATCGTCGAAACGAGGGAAATAGGAAAACAGTTGAATGATGCTTATGGAGGGAATTATGAGGAGAAAAGTATGAGAGAATTACGAGAGGTAAGTATGAAAAGGAAACCCGAGTCAAGTTAACATCTATTTAATTAGTAAATAAGTTAATCTGAATCAATAAAATTAGGGGGAAAATGTTGTATGTCCCACAGGCATTAACCTATTCTCATGGTGAAGTGAAGTGAAGTGAAGTGAAAGGTGCGATTATGGGTAGTAAACTAAAAAGTATTGAGCTATTAGTATTTAGGTAAAGTTTTATGAGGTGCAGTGACGTGAAGTGAAGTGCAGTGAAGTGATTTCATTTCGTAGTTTATTTCGCTAATCTTAAGCGTCTTTTATAGGCTATTCTGACAAAAGTTGGTATTTATTGATTGATGTTAACGAGTGTTTTACGTGCTAGAAATGTAAAAATTATTATAAGTATTGTATATTATTATGTTGTAGGTAAAAGTGATTATCCATATTTGTCTGAATATGATTGTGAGTGAATACTTGTAGGATGGTGTGTATGCGAGTGTTCCTTTGTCTTTGTATGATATGTATGTAAGCGTGTATGTTTGTATGTATGAATGTTGGTGTGATATGTAAGTAAGTTTATTTACTTAAATTAAATGTTAGTATATATGTAGTTTCATTTGTTGTATATGTATAGGCATGTAAATGCAGTTGCATGTTCTAGGTAATGAAGAAGATAATTCGTTTGTTTTTTATATTGATTTTTATATATTGTTTTTATAGTTAATTGTGTTTTGTAATTTTAATGTACTTTTGTATTTCTGTATTCTGCCACCGGGCAACATCAGCCCAATTGTAGAATAAACCTTATCTATCTATCTATCTATCTATGATCACTGGCAACAAAAAGTCCTCGAGCCACAACGCCTCAGTCATTTTGTCGCCGCTCGATTATTAGAACCCTTATAACGCCCTTGGTGCAAAAATAACTACAGTGGGACGACGACTATCTGAACGTCAATTATGCGAAACGTCAAATATCCGACCTCATATTTTCTCTGACTATTTTTTAATAAGGTACCGTATACTATACGTATTCATTTTCTTTGATATTATGAATATTGAGAATGATCCTCGATATGATTGACAGTGATAGATGAATAAAGTACTTGACTAAATGACACTGAAGATACTGTACTTTAGTCAATCATCTGACTTCAGAGAACTTTGACAAATTGTACAATAAATGCTTAAGAACTCTGCAAGAGCACTAACGGTACATTGTCAACCGATCGGAAATGCTTAACAGTTGTCACTCACTCGGAAAGTTCATTGTTGGCAGAAATCCAACCGCCTTTTAGTGCATCGGTAGCCTACATTTTTTTTAAAATGTTTATTAATTTTCCTTTGGCGTGAACTTTGGTGTCTATGTGAATTTTCCAATTCAGTGTGGTGTCCATATGGACAACGGCATTGTTATGGGGAGTCCAAGGGATTATGTTTTTGTTCATTTTGAACGGAGTGGGGAAGGAATATGGTCTGAAAGTGAAGACTTTAGATGTAGATTTCGAGGGGTTGATGGTAGTCTACATAGATATTATGTTCGGTTATCCGAATTATCGCATATCCAAACTCTACCTCTTCCCAATTAGTTCGGATAATGGACGTCCCACTGTATTTTTGAACTGCTTGCTTGGCAATCGAAGAGCTGCGCCCTTAAGGCTGCTCTACAATAGCCCGCGAACGGGAACGGCAACGCGAAGGCGAGGACGGGAACGGGAACGCGGGGTACGTGCGCTTCACAATAAACGCCAACGGGAAGAGGAATAGCGCTATGAACCTGTAGCGGCAAAAACGAGTACTTCAGGAGAGTCGCCGAAACCAGCTACTCTGTTCCCTCTTTGCTTTGCCATCTGTCAGTGTTTTGCTTGTGGTAGTATGAATAATGAATACTTTAACGAAAGAATATTATTGGAAAAAATAATTCATCAGAATGGAAAAATGCAAAAACTACTAAGAACTTATTGAAAATACAACTAACGAAAGTTTAATCAATAAACAAAAAACTCTAATGTACTTAAATGAAACATAAAAAAAATTTTGTGGGAAATTTTAATTCTATATATTAATATGAATAGAAACGAAAAATACTGAATTCATTAAAAAGAACTAAAACAATTCAACAACGACTAACTAACCTCAAACCCTAACCTCGCAAATCCACGCTGTAACCTCAACTCCGCTCCAGACCAGTTTCGCGCGCAGACGCGCGCTCGATCAGCTGGAAAGCTTCGTCTCCATTTGCTATACTCTCATTGGTCGAGAGACTTCCCGTTCCCGGGCCGAGATAAATGTTGACCATCTTTCGCGTTCCCGTTCCCGTCAAGCTTCGCGTTCCCGTCGTGTTGTGAACGCTTGCCTGAGATGTCCGCCTTTCAACTTTCTTTGCATTCGCGTTCGCGTTGCCGTTCCCGTCCACGGGCTATTGTGGAGCGGCCTTTAGGGTCGCGTCGACCCACAGTGCACCGCGTCCCGTGCGTCCGGGAGGCGCGCTCCGCCTTGGCAACGGCGCGGGGCGGCGCGGCGCGGGGCGGGGCGGCGCGGCGCTCGCGCGATTAAACATGAATTATGAAGGCGCGCGAGTAATGAACGCGGTATGAAGCTGCGCGCGGCAAGAAATGTAGCGCAGCCGCCGCGCCACAATCTTGTTCAGATGAACTGTGTCTCGAATACAAAGGCTCTATTTTCCCTTTAATGTTAGCCGAAGACTCACTGGATTCGCGGTGGCCTAATCAAGTCTCACAGCAAACTGTCGTGTCGTCGGTTCGGAGTATGTAGATAGCATGACACAGAAGAATGAAATTCAACGCTCTTAACAAGAAATTTGGTGCGTTTACATTTTCAATGATTTTATGAAGCATACCATTTGCTTAAAGTATTTGATTAAGCATTGCCATTTACTTAAAATTCGCGATCAGGTTTTATCGATTTTAAAATGTGATATAACATTTTAATTCAGTATCATAAACAAATGTACAGTCAACACAAATAAATTAAACGAAAATTCAGATACATTTTAATTTCCACACAAAAATTACCTATATTCGCTTCGTTGTCCCAAGTCCTATTTAAGCAAAACGCTGTGAGCTCATTAGTAAGCTTTGCTTACGTAGCAAAGTAAAAGACCATTTTGGATAAAGAAAATACATATTCTTGCTTTACTTAGCTAAGACAAAATATTCCCGCATTAGAGAGACTTTTTGTTTTTCGATGTTTCATATAATTTATGAGTTACAAAGTAACACGGGGAGAGTGTCGTGCGAAATTTGTCGGTGCGATAACCGCTGCTTGTATTCAATCAGCGCCCGACCTAATTTGATCGCGTTCTCGTCCGACGGGTTTCGGGCGAATCCGCACGTCCGCTCAACGCGCGGCGCCCAGGAGAGCCCACCGCACTGTGGTCCAGGTTGAGAAAAGGAAGGTCATCAATAAAAAACAGATAGAATCTAAGTATTTAAATTATAGTGTTTCAGTATTTAAATATAAGTCTTTAAGTAATCTAAGTATTTAAATTATTGTGTCTCGGTATTTAAATCTAAGTCTTTAAGTACTCTAAGTATTTAAGTTATTGTGTCTCAGTATTTGAATCTAAGCCTTTAAGTACTCTAAGTATTTAAGTTATTGTGTCTCAGTATTTAAATCTAAGTCTTTAAGTAATCTAAGTATTTAAATGATGGATTCCGAGAGTGTCAACTGCTAAGGTCGTTACTCCCGTAGGTGCACTCCGTGTTTTTTTCTAGGGGGTAACGGAGATCTTCCCCCGCTGGATAGCGAGATCCAACACCGACCTACCGTTGGCTAGCGAGGTTTTCTCCAAGCAGGTATCTCTCGCCATCCGGGAAACGCTCTAAGCTCCCGAGTGGTCTCCCGGCATGTGTGGTAGTATAGTGCATATTAGTATGTGTGTGTGTGTGTGTGTAAGGGGTGAAGATAGGTCAAGGAAGAGGTAGGAAAGTTCGCGCGCGTTCCATGGTCCGTTCGTTAAGGAACTGATTCGGTATTCACCTGGTGTTGATCGGAGAAACCATGGAAAATTACCGATCAGAACAGCCGGCCGCTAGAATTTTCCTTCAGACAGCGACAAAATTCGACGAAGCTGGCCAGCTAGTGTCAAAAATCCTGCCACCGTCGTGACTAGAACCTATGACCCCGGTCAGAGACATCAGATGAGTCCCTGAGCCATCTCTCTCAGTCTAAGTACTTGAATTACTTTTTGTTTATTTCGAAAACCTGTAAAATGTGGAACAAGTGAAATGTGGAAAATAGTTTAAATTTTATTAAAACATGAGAAGCATAAAACATCCTGTGATAGATGATGATACAAAAAATGTGCTATTCAAATAAAATGATATAAAATTATAAATACAATTGTTTCACAGGGTCACAGCATTTCGATGAAAGATGTGTTTACATGGTTATGAAGTTTTTGCAGAAATTCTAAACGAATAAACAGACAAAAGAAGTATACGATTCCTAGAGCTGGAGTAACAGAAGAATTGCGGGGTAAATGTGACGCGAAATAAACGTGAAAGAGTGTGTATTATGACACACAGGAGTAAGGAAAATTACAATGGACAACAGAATGGCGATTATTTAAATTTGCTTCAATATACCGTATGCTATTTTATTTCAGTTAACGATAGAAGATCGCATCTACCTGCGGTCACCCCTGTTGTTTTA
Source organism: Acheta domesticus (assembly GCA_031308135.1). NCBI lineage: Eukaryota > Metazoa > Arthropoda > Insecta > Orthoptera > Gryllidae > Acheta > Acheta domesticus. The sequence continues at coordinate 26,417,276 of JAHLJT010009355.1, read as the reverse complement.
GAAAATGAACAAATAAGAGATCATGTCTGAAATTAAAGAAACATCACAACCATTCATTCGAAGTTTCGAATTGTCCTGAATTCATAATTATCGTGTTTTTTCCCCGAGAGGTGGTACGTCGCCGCGACCGTCCTCTGTCTCCGCCGCGTCGCCCGTCGGCCTCCATTCGTCCTGCTGCGCCCCACTCGAGTGAATTGTCTTGTTACACGAAAACAACGCGGCGATTTGAGCGAAACGGTACAAACACGGGCCCACAAGGGGCCTTTCACATTCCCGGCCCGAGCGCGCATCTCATTACCCTCCCAGAAGGGGCTGACATCGGAACGCGGTCCCAGCTCAGCCTCGCCCGCCGCCGCCGCCTCCCACTGCCCGTTGCAGCTCACCTCCTCTCTCGCCCAACGTCATTCTCCTCCATCCCCCATTCCCGCCGCCGCCCGTCACCACCGCATGCTGCCCGCCGCCCGCCCCCGCCCACCGTTGCTCTCTCTGCAGCTTACCTCCTCTCTCACCCACTGCCATCCTCCCCCTCCATTCCACTGCCCGAAGCTGCCCGTCACCACCCTCCGCCGCCCACCGTCGCCCGCCGCCATCCGCCCCCGCCCGCCCCCGCCCGACATCGCCCGCCACCGCCTGTTCTCGTCCATTCTCGCCCCGCTCTGACCCGCCCCCGCCAGTCCTCACCTAACCTCGCCCGCAGCCACCCGCCTCCCGCCCCCGTTGCCCGTTGTAACCATACCTCCTCTCTCCCCCTCTTCCATGCTGAGCGGCCGCCCTCCGCCGCCCACTACCCGCCGCGGTGCCCGTTCACCTACCGCCCTCGCCTTCCGCTTGCCGCCGCCCTCAGCCCCCTCGCCACCGCCTGCCACTGCCCGCCGTCGTCCGCCACCGCCCTCCGCCGCCCGCCACCGCACGCCATCGCCCTCCACCGCCCGCATCGCCCTCCACCGCCCGCCACCACCCACCACTGCCCGCCATTACCCGCCGTCACCCGCTACACTGCCCGTCACTGCCCGCTGCCGCCTCAGCTGCCCACCATTGCCCGCCACTGCCCGCCGTCGCCCGCCGTCACCCGCCGACGCCCTCCGCCGCCCGCCACCGCCCGCCTCCGCCCTCCACCGCCCACCACCACCCGCCACTGCCCGCCACCGCCCGCCACTACCCGCCGTCACCCGCCACACCACCCATCACTCCCCGCTGCCGCCCTCAGCCGCCCGCCACCGCCGCACACCACTGCCCGCCACTGCCCGCCGTCACCCGCCGTCGGCCGCCGCCGCCCGCCACTGCCTGCATCGCCCGCCAACGCCTGCCACTGCCCGCCACTGCCCGCCGTCGCCCGCCGCCGGCCGCCCGCGCCCGCCGCGTGTGGGTGAGCCGGCGAGCCAGTGCGCGCCCGTCGGCGTACGAAGGATGCGAACTCCGACTGCATATTAATGAGCTTCTAATATTGACGGGCCGGGTTTCTGCCCGCGTGCGTTATTAATGGTTTTCACAAGAACCGGCCGGCGGCGGTCCGCCGGGCCACTCGCGGCCGTATCAACTTTCACGCGTCGAGGGAGGAGGGCTGCGCGGCCGCGGGGGCGGCCGAGGGCGGGGCGGGTGGGGCGGGGGCGGAGAGTGGCGAGGGAAGGGCCGGAGGCCGCTGGCCATTATGGCCGACGTCTTCGTGACAGCTCGTCATGCCGCCGGGGCCTGGCTTCGCTCCCGGACGCGCCCCCCTCCCCCCTCCTTCGCGAGACATGACCTGCGATGCGCGCTGAAGTTTCCGCTTCGTGTTTGCGCGTGGCGTAGACGACTGCAGGCGTCAGCCGTTTTTCCCCACCGACCCCTTTCGCCTATTGAATCCTCACAGGGAGCGTTGACATTCGGGAAATCTCAGGTCGAGAGTACCAGACGCGGATTCGAAATAAGAGGATCAAGACACGAACCTCCGTCTACCGCTCTTTCCCCGTACGACGTTAAAGACGAGTACTGGGGTGATCCGTGTACCTTCATAGATACGAAGATTGATGTTAGGAAAAGGCCTGGCCGAGACCTGTATCAGCATTCATTACAGACGATTCAGACCTTCGATCGCTCATCAAGGGCCGGAGCTTGGAACAGCGGCCGAAGGGTTCCATGGCCTCCGGGAGGTCAACTCGCGCGATGTCGAAAGACAGGCACGCGCATCCACGCCTCTCGGCCACCTCCACATTCCACGCGGGGAGAAGGTACTGTTCTCAGAAGACCCCGGTGTGGAATGAAGTTCATGGTGCAATCTTTGCAGAATAATCCTGTGGAAAATATGAGTTTTGTAGGGAAACTTCTAAGGTAGCTAGGTAAGTTGCAAGTAATCTACAAAGTCGAGCGTATAAAGCAGTAGTGCCATAGTGATCTCGGATCGAGGGGTCGCGGGTTCGAGTCCCGCCTCGGGCATAGTTGTGTGTGTTCGTCCATTCACCCCCTATCAACATTATATCATTTCATCCTCATATCATAACGTTAAATCCCAAAGTAGCCGCTAATAACCTAGTAAGTGATGCGACCTTAAATAACAACGGGAAAAAATCGAGCACACATTGAGGTGGCAGGGTTACTGGAAGTTGCAGACGTTGAAGTGCCCACTAATGAGGGCAAAGAAATTCCATACGTAACAAACTTACCTTGGGTTTTTAACGATACAATCTGCATAAAGATTTTTAGATTATGTTAGTAATAAATTTTTAACTGAGTTTGCTAATAACTCTGCGAGATTGGTGTGACCATGCGAATAAAACTATCCCCTCTCTTTCTATTAATATACGAAGGTAACAAAAAATCATTGAGAACGAAATGATACAGACATATATTCGTATTATTTGTAACTAATAAATTTTAATTATCATCAGCATTTCGTATTCTATTAATCTCAAATATTAATTGTATCGTCGTAGAATATTTCCCATTCAACCTCATGATTTCTGTCATTTTCCGTTGAGAAGCAGCAATATCAATGCAAAGAAGTGGCCGAAAGTGTTTTCACACACACTCTAGTATGCATTTTTCGTCTACAATTTTACACAGCGGCAGGTCTGTTCATTTCAAATTAATTTTCTCGAAGATTTATTGCCTGAACACATTTTTCTAAAATCAAAATGTACCATAACGTAATTGTTATGCAACTTTGTTCATTTAAAAGAATCTTATACTACTATTTACAGTATCTAATTTGTCATTCCGTTCGAAAATGAGAGTTTGTGCTGGAAGAACGTTCCATGAAGTGTTTGAAAATCAGATGTCAAAGTGTCAGCATGTAGATATAATATTAAACAAATAGTGTAGACAATGATGTCATTTTCTATTTCAAACAGTTTCTTACCACTTATTACATCATCACTGTTGAAAACGATTGGTCATTTCGCATCAGAGCAGTGACGATATTCTCGGTGAAATTTTCCTCAATGAAACATGAAGTGCCAACAGCGAAGTCATGCTTAAACATGAGACCTGCAAATAGTTCCATAATATCTCAATATTCTAGAAATTCTTTGTAAACCATCCATCGAGATTGTCAATAACGTCTCAATAAACTCTTCAAAAACATAAAATCTGGTACCAACCAGGACGTGAAGGAATATTGCCCATCGATAATATCATGATAATGAATCTAATGGCTCTGAGCGTTAAGAGTAAAGATATTCTCAATGAGTCTTGAAAAACAAATAACAAATATCAACATGTAAAGTTAATTTGAACAAAAGTGGGACACTGATAGTATCACATGTCATTTAGAAAGGATCCAAACACTCCCACTGCACTCCTTCCACCATGTTCTCTGTATCTCTTCGAAATGATTCGTGATTATGTTCAAGGATGCCCTTCCGTGAACCACAAAGTACGTGAACCTGAAACTAACCAACACATCTCGAACTGATATCTCGGAGCCGAAACCGAGGCGATCTGATTCATCATCCCTTAGCGGACGCGAGCTAGCAGTTCCTTGTGCTTCGCCCACCCACCGCCCACCCACCGCTCTCCCACCGCTGTCCCACCGCACCCTCCCGCCGCCCTATCTCTGCCCTCCCTCCGCCCTCCCTCCGCCATCCCGCTACCCCCTCTCCGTCCTCTCTCCGCCCTCCCACCACACTCTCTCCGCCTTCCCGCTGCTTTCCCTCCGGCCTCTCTCCGTCCTCCGTCTTCCTGCTGCCCAACCCACCTCCCTCCTTTCACCCTTCCCTCCGCCCTCCCTCAGCCCTCCCTCCGCCCTCCCTCCTCCTTACCTTCTCCCTACCTCCGCCGTCCCTCCACCCTTCCTCCGGCTTCCCTCCGCCCTCCCGCCGTCTTCCCGCTACCCTCTCTCCACCTCTCCTCCCTCCCTCCCTCCGCCCTCCCGCCGTCTTCCCGCCACCCTCTCTCCTCCCTCCCTCCACCCTCCTACCGCCTTCCCGCCGCCTTCTCGCCGCCCTCTCTCCGCCCTCTCTCCGCCCTCTTTCCGCCCTCTCTCCGCCCTCTCTTCGCCCTCTCTTCGCCCTCTCTCCGCCCACACTCCGCCCTCTCTTCGCCCTCCCTCCGTCCTCCTGCTACCCAACCCGCCGCCCACCCGCCGCCCACCCGCCGCCCACCCGCCGCCCACCCGCCGCCCTCTCTCCGCCCTCTTTCGGTCCTCTCTTCGCCCACTCTCCACCCTCTCTCCGCCCTCTCTCCGCCCTCTCTCCACCCTCTCTCCGCCCTCTCTCCGCCATCTCTCTCCGCCCTCTCACCGCCCTCCCTCCATCCTCCTGCTGCCCTACCCGCCGCCCACCCGCTGCCCACCCACTGCCCGCCTTCCGCCGCCCACTGCCCATCGCCCGCCGGTTACTCGTTGGGCGATTATGGATGGAGTGCGGCCGGCGGCGCCGCCGCTACCTGCCCAGGCGGCGGCGGCCTGCAGGGCGCGTTCGCCGCCGCCGCCGCGGGATTTATTGCAGCGCGGGGATGTTTTGATTATTTTCTGAATGTAGCGCCAAAATACGGGCGTCCGCAGCGCGCCGGCCGGCCGCCGGCGATAAATCTGGTGCGCAGCGAGCGAGCGCCCTTAAATCAAGACACCAATCACGCAGTTCGGAATAGTGCGGAGAAAAATCGACTCTGGGTTGAACAAGCCGATGCTCGCCGATATCGATTGGGTTGCGATGGACTCTGAGTAGTGTATTCGAAGCTGTTGAGAAGTGACGCCTGTCTCCAGTGAATTTACTGCTATGTGTCTCCATATTGTAATTATTACCATAAAATGATATCGTTTCTTGAGAATCTAAAGGGTATTATTTCTTTTAATATCTCAGTGTGTTCTAAACTAATACACGTGTTATTGTCGGATACTTGTGTCGTAAGGCCTCACGGCCCTTCCAATTTATGTCCATATTGTTTCTGGGAACATCAAGTGTGCATGTTTTTTAATGTTTTCGCGCATTGTAAAGGAGTTTAACGTTAACGTAAAAATTGTGACACCCAATGATTACGTACTAACAAATCCTCTTATGAAAGAAAAGAACATGAAAGTTTCGCGTAGAAAATGATACGTAACTACGTTATTTCTTGAAAATTATTTATTGAAGGTAGCGTAATTCCCACTTAAACCTTAGTATCCGAGTCATATCAATACTTGTGTGGTAAAGGGTAAAACATCTCATTTACTTCACTTAAGATTCAAGTCTGACCTCCCCTCTGATCTCTTAGCACCTCAAGCGCCAAATGAAACTCAACCCTCCTTCCACAATTACTTACTTTTTACTGATACGTTATTGCTTGTTTTTGTCTTTGATACTGCACTCTATATTCAATGCCTAACTTACCTGAATCGACCGGATCGTGGCGACTAAGCAAATATGAAAACGGTTGAATGTTGCTACGTGTTTTCTTACGGATGGAATTACGAGAGGGAATTATGAAAGGGCATTGTGGGTGGGGAAATAAGAAATGACAACTCGATTCAAGTTAACGACTAGTTAAATAGTTAATAAGCAAATATGAACAATTAAAATTAAGTTAAAAAATAGAATCATGTACGTACCACCAGCGTTAACTAGTTCTAATGATCGTGGGTGACAAAAAGCCTTCTGGTCACACGTCCTCTGGCTTATTTGTTGCATAAATAACTATTCCACACTTCATTTCGTTCTGCAATTTCATTCTCACCTTCAGCGTTTTTGCTTCCTCGTGGCGTTCGTTTCTTCCCCGCCCGAGCTGCTCGGCCGCGCCACTGCACCTCGCGCGCCCAACAAATCACCGCGTTGGACACGCCATCGCGCGCCCGGCGCGGCGCGGCGCGGCTCCCAAAACACACACGCGCGGCGGCGGCGGCTGCGGCGCCCCCGATGGAGACAAATAATCGCGATCGGAAAGCGCGCCCGCCGCCACCGCTCGGAATATCGATGAGGCCGCTGATGGGAACCGCTTCGGCGCCGCGGGGGACCGAACCCCAGGCCCCTCGCCGCGCCGTCGCCCCGCACAGCCTCGCGCCGCCCCGCGCCGCCGCCGCGGCGGAGGCGTTTATAAATCGGCGGCGGAAACACGCGAGCCGCGAGCGGGGACCGGCGGCCGAAAGAATCGACGCCTGGGGTGGTAGGGCTCGCGCCGCGATGGCCGAATGCAGGGTTCTGCGGACAGAAATACATACAACAAACAAATTGTTATTTGGGTAGGGACGAGGGTCAGTCGAAAAGTCATGATTGATTGATTATCAGTGATTCCGGGCGCGTCAACTAGTGATTATTAGCGATTCAGGTCACGTCATTAGTGTTGAAAGTATAGTGCACTTTTGTATCGGGAAGAGGCGGTGGTGTTTCCCCGCTGGATGGCGAGATCCGGCGCCGACCTACCGTTGGCTAGCGGTTTTCCCTCAACCAGGTATCTCCCATTAGGGGCACCGCCCCAGCCGGGACAAACTTAAGGTACCGACTGGTCTCCTGGCATTGACACAATAGAATAAAATCTTTTTCAATAAAATTATATATTTTGAATTATTTAGTACATTTATTGATGTGCAATGTACAAATGATAATTGAAATAAAGTCAGTAATTACCTCAGTTATCTTGCGAAAATCCTTATGGATAGGTTAAAAGAAGAAATCTTCACAATACAAATCTTAATAATTTAATCCATTAAATTTTATCCCAATTTAATCTTACTAATTAAATTATGAAAATACCTGTCTTCGAATTCCGCCAATTATTCTATTTCTTTCTTCAGTATTTTGAAAAATTTACCCTATCTGTTTCAGCTATTCCTTTCTTCATTCAATCAGTAGTTTTTTTAAGATGCTTCACTGTTCACTTACTCAAATTATTTCTTCGACAGTTATTACACCCTTCATTGCTCTAACGTATCCATAGCCCTCGTAGTCATAGCGAATCTCTGCATACACCATCCACATTAACCAGCGGCTCTTTGCCTGTAACAAAATTCCCCGCTCTCTTGTCACATACACTGCCGCCACCACAACTCTTATCATCTACACCACTAGTACTGCCATCAACACGAACACAACTTCCATCGCCAACTCAAAACGACTGGCACCACATCGACATGTCTCCACCGCAGTATCTCGGAGGCTCTATTTACTTCCCTCGTAACCGCCTCACCTTCATGCCCGCCTTCATCTTCGCTCCAATCTACTCCCTCGGTCCCGCCTCCATGTCCGCCTCTGCAGCCACATCCACCTCCACCTCCGCCTCTGCCTCCACTTCCACCTTCACTACATCTCCGCCTACACCTCCAATACATCTCCACTTCACCTTCACCAAACCTCCGCCTTCAACTCCGTCTTCATCTGATCCCACACCTCCACTTGCATCTTCATCTCCTCCTCTTCCGCCACGTCATCCCCCACCTTCGTCCCTACCTCCGACCCCACTTCCACCTGGATCTTCGCCTTCAACTCCGTCTACATCTCATCCCACACCTCCACTTGCATCTTCATCTCCTCCTCCTCTACATCATCCCACGCTCACACCTTCGTCCATATCTCCGTCTCCACTTCCATCTGGATCTTCGCCTCCTCCCCCGACTTCACCTCCACCTCCTCCCACTCTCACACCTTCGTCCCCACCTCCGCCGCCACCGCCTCTACCTCCACTCCCTCCCCTTCGCCTCCACCCCCGCCTTCGCCGTCGAGCCCCGAGAAGATGATGGAGTGCTCCTAGCTGTGGCGGCGTGAGGGCCGTGCGCATTTGTCGGCGGTAGCATTCCTCTCCGCCCCCACCCACGCCCCCGCCCCCACCGCCCACCCGTCCCCCTCCCCCGCGCGCGGGCGGACTGTGTTTTTGCCTCGGTCGAAGCAATCTCGTGAGGGCTTCTCGATACCCGCGCCATCGCCGTCGCGGGTTTAACGCGCCGACTGGGCCTCGCATGATGAACGCAAGAGCTGAAAGGGTTGAGGGAGCAAAAACCTGGCTGCAATGAGAGAAATGCGCCTCGGAGAGAAATACACGCCAGATCTTGCCCGAAAGGTATTTCGGCCTCTGACTTGACCCGCTGGTCAATATGCCGGCCTGAATTTGTTTCGTATTTGGAGTGACAATCCACTGGCTATGCAATACACGAAGTTAACTGCTGACAGTAATTGGGTTTAGGAAATCTCTGGATTTAGAACGCACTAACAAATGATTTGGTATTTATACAATTTATTATGTATTTTCAACAAGTGATTTGTATGGATTAATACTGTATTAAATAAACATCGGTCTGGTAATCAAAACCATACGAAATGGATATTGATGTAAATTTGTAATCAAGTATTTCCTTTCTGCCTTTGCATCAGCAATAACAGACAAAGGTTCTAGCCGGATAAGATGGTAAAAAGTGCCCCGCTTTAAATCGAAAAGTGAATCTTTCCTGAGGATTGTGACCACGAAAAACATTTTTTCATGGACTTTTAAATTCCTGCCCCCCTCACATCCGCCGTAATAACAAAAAACGTGTTTTTTACTTTATTTTTTTCACTGAATCCGCCGCATGAATTTTCATGGAACATAAGGGGTATTTATGTAAAATTTACTGAATTTTTCAAAAATAATTTTTAAAAATGTATTAGCCGCGAAATTCAACCGTTTTAATGGATTTGAAAATTTTGAATTTTTTTAAAAAAAAGTTGTTATTCTACCGGGAGCACGAGAAAATTCTCAAATGTTGCCCTAAAAATCATCTATCTTCTGGAATTTTTTCAAATTTTTATGATTGGTGCGCCATGTCTAAAAAAATTAAAATACGTATTTTCGTCCCATTCGGCCTATTTTCATGTACAGACACAGGACAGGAACGGTTTTGAACTGCGTAGAACTTAGAGTGCAGTGGTAGGAGGTGGGCGTGGTGGGATAGTTCTGCTCTATAAAAGACGCCATTTCATTTACTCAGTCCCTATGGAGCAATGGGACAAGTACGTCGATTGTCTATGACAGAGAAATAATGAGTATATTACAGCTATGCAGCGATTGTTTCGGTCACGGTTCAATATTGGTCGACATGACGCCAGAAGACAGTTTGCAGTATGGTTCCGAGCCGCAATACAATCCTCATATGGGTGAAGAAATTCAGATCGACAGGAAACATAATGGCTAAGAAGCCTGGCCCGAAACGCAGTGTAACGACACCAGAAATAAAGGCTAAGGGAAGCGGTAGTCAGAAGCCCAGAACGGTCAGCTAGACGTTATGAAGGTGAGCTACGAATCCATCGTGAATCGGTTAGAATAATTTTGTGTAAAGAATTAAAATTCCATCCTTACAAAATGCTAATTCGCCCGAAATTGCCAAAATCACCCAGATTTACCAAATAATCCCCCAACTTGCCGACGACACGGCGCTAATTTTCTCAGGACCTGATCTATACAAAATACGTAACACAAAGAAATTATATCTAAATCTAAGTGATAGCTGGGCCGCTAAACTAAAAATCCAATTTAACCCATTAAAAAGCACTTCCAAAATATTAACCCGCAGAACTTACACTTCTCCAACTCCCTCACATTAAACAACAAACCAATAATCTGTCATCCTCAGAGCACAATTAAATATCTTGGATTCAACAGAAACACGAAAATTAACTGGAAAAAAACATTTACAAACCAAGTTTGTCAAGTAAAAATAAAATTACAGCTAAAACCTATTATCACCAAAAACTCCTTACTACCACAGAGCACAGCCATAATAATATAGGCGTGCCCCATCTGGATTAAAGCAGTAAAAACATCCACCAAATACAAATTTTCCAAAATCAGTATCAAGAATAATCACTAACGACCCTTGGTTTGTCACCAACGACCAACTCCACAAAAAACTATCCATCGAACCACATTAGCCAACCATATTAATTACCTCGCCTCCAAATTTATTTCAATAATGCACTACACCTCGCCCGAAATCCTATACCACCAACCCGAATTCAAAACAAATTCCCTTTCCTGAAAAAATTCACTAAAATTGACAATTAACATAAGTTCCTCGTCTCTGTATAGATGAAGCATAGCATGTAAGTTAGTAGTAAGCATCCTAAACATATTAGTCTTTGTCTAATATGTAATATTCTATCTTCATTAATTTTAGGATTTGTATCCTCGTATCCAAAAATAAAATTCAAAAATTCCGCTGGCCTTATTGTTTTTGCATTGTATCTTCCGTGAGACAAGTAATAAATTATGGCGTCAATGTGCAAGCAACATCCGATTGTACGAAGACAGTTTGCAGAATCGTAACAATATCTTAGTTTTCCTGAAGATCCAATGGTATGAGGTTTGTATTCCACAAAGCATTTATAGGTTTTTCTTTATGTGCCGTGAACGGACTTCGAATTTGAGGATGGTTGGCTTTAATTTTAAATATTGTAAATCGATGTGGTTGTTTTATGTAAACATTTCTGCTAAATATGAAATAGCCTGACCTAATTGATATGTTTCAGAAAAAAATCAAACCTTCTTCCGTGAGTTCTGGAAAATCAGGAATATCTGTTAGAGTTACATTTTTGAAATCGACTTTTCGTCGGGCCCATCTTTGTTCTTCGACTTCGTTGGCCAGGGTATTAGTTGTAGGTTGTGGAAGTAACATTGGTTGAACAATATCTTCTGTTCTGCTCATATCGGAAATCATTCTTGGACCAAAAGATTTGTTCAAATAGCATGCTATTTTACAATACAAGCCTTCCTTTGGTAATAATTTGTTGTCTAATTGGTGATGCAAGAGTTTATATTTTTTAGCAATGACTCCGTGAACTGCTTCCACAACCCAGCAAATCTTCGTTACGAAACGGGAAGAATTAAATATCTCATTTGTTAATTGCTTTCGATTACCTTTCAGTGCAGGCATAATAACAATGTACGTTTTTATCTTCTAAATCTTTTTTGGCGTCTCTAAAACATCTGCCTACTACGCAAAAGTCTCCTTCATGTAATAAGTTCTTCAGGCCATGTGGGTCGGATGTTACTTTTGTCATAATCGTAGCATTGTTTTCAGTGGCATAAAATGGTCCCAAAATATCCGGGGAATTGAAAAATATTTTTTCTACAATTATAGCACAAAACATTATATTTACCTCGCCATTAATTTTCTTTTACAATTCTGACTTCTCTTTCATTTCTAATTGTAGTTTCTTTTCTACAAGTTTTGGGAATGAACTTCATACATTTGATACATTTTCTATCGTCTGTAAACTTAACCTTCGTGCTAGGTTCACCATTCTTGTTATTCGATGACATCATTAAGCTCTAAATAAATTATAATTATAAATTATAAAGACAATTTTATAAAATTATATATTAACTTAAGTAACAATATTTTCAATCACATTTTAAAATAATATACTCGGCATTCCCCCGTTCCAGCTCGTTTTCACATTATTGCGCCATTGTTTAAAAATAGAAGAGTAACCCGGATAATCTCCTCCCCTATACGTCACATGCAGTTTCTACTGTTTTTTGACCAAAGAAATTAAATCGATTCAACAATGAAAACTTTATTTTACATATCAGGAAAATACGTGGGCATCTGTGTCATGCCCAATGAGTTAATTAGGGACTTTGGGGTGGCATCTGAGACATGCCCTACGAGTGGTTTCACGGCTAATACATTTTTAAAAAATAATTTTGAAAAATTCAGTAAATTTTACATAAATACCAATTATTTTCCATGAAAATTCGTGCGGCGGATTCAGTGAAAAAAATAAAGTTAAAAATCGCGTTTTTTGTTATTACGGCGGATGTAAGGGGGGGCAGGAATTCAAAAGTCCATGAAAAAATGTTTTTCGTGGTCACAATCCTCAGGAAAGTTTTACTTTTCGATTTCAAGCGGGGGCACTTTTTACCATCTTATTCGGCTAGACCCTTAACCTTTTTTACCTAATGAATGATGGCCATCGAAACTATATGATAAGTAATTTTTACTTTTCCGTATACGTAGGTATACACGGAGTGATATACGTAGTATAGGGAAAGTTATGTAATGCTGCACGAAAAATGGCGAATTTTCGACGGAAAAAAATTCATTGCCGGACCGTGATAACGAACAAGTGGATAAAACCAGTTGCTAAATTAAGAAAAAAATCCCCTAACACATGGTGTAGCCAGAAACCCTGTTTTGTGAGTCCTTGATACCGAAAAACCAATTGAAAGGAAAATGTCCGTCTGTCCGTCTGTGAACACTGCTAGCGCCTAAACCAGACCTCCACAGCATTTTGCACTTTCACTGACCTCAGGAGCTGCGTGCGGGCAACTCGGGTGCAAATGAGAAAATCGATGAAGGGTGGGGATGAGACCCAATCTAGGAGTGGGGACCACCAATCAGAATCCGCAATTCGAAAGATAGGGCGTAAATTTAAAGAGCAATCTGCAAGAACATGACGGTCATATACAGTTCAAGTAATATTGTCTTTTGTATTATGTTGCAAATATTTGTTCTCGGTATATGACTGGGCGAAATATGAAACTACAACGAATTATACATATTAGATTTCGACACCAAGTATTATAATTGCTTGTAGGGCTTAGAATGTAATTCGCTTTGCTACGATGTAATCACAAATTTAGTGTTGTGCTAAACACAAAATTTTGATACTAAATTGTTTTTGTTTGATGATGACAGCAATAAACTATTTTTATTAACTATGTTTAATTGAATATGACGGTTCTCTCAAAGCAAAAACATACTGTTCTTAAAAAATCATGATTCTTTTCTGTTCTAATTTTTGACAAGATAGTAGAGTCGTGTACGAGATCTAATACAAGTATAAAGCCCTTTGCATTCTATTTAACCAATACCCATGATTACCTTATGATTGTCCGTAACATATCGTCACAAAAGTTTTCTCGTTGATCTCTTGTATTCAGTTTCATAATGGGGAAAAATGATCACAAATGTGCTATTAAACATTACCCTTCTTGGAATTGCCACATATTTTATTTTATGTCAATCTTGATGTGAGAGATTGCTCTCATAATTTTGTCCATTTTTCTATGATTTGGAGATTATAACATTCCTGGCGAACAATCAATTATTAAATTGCAATTTTGTGTTAGAATTAAATAATATTTTTTCTTATATATAAGCATATATTTAAAGCTATTGCTTTAAAATATTGCTCAACAGTCACAATCAGCATGTTATTTTCTTAAAAAAAAATTAAAATACGTACAGTGGCGGATATACAGTATTGCACAGAACGTAAACAGTGAATTATGACCCTGGTAACTTGAAATACTAGACATAATCCATTTAAACAAATGGGCATTCAATTTTGAAGAATGGATCATTATTAGCCGCCCAGGCATTCAATCTACGCGCTGCGTCATGCTACGTCAGACTTCTCCCCTCCCCACAAAGCTTCCTACTCCCCACTACTTGCACTTTCAGCGCTGCTACGGGCAGACGACCGGCTCGCAAGTGCAGAATGCCCGCGGAAGCAGGCGTTATGCAGGTCCGGCCTACACTATACGTACGATTTCTTCCAAAATGAATATTCCCCGCTCGATCTGGTTATAGTCAATGCTTTGAGATTTTGAAAAAGATTCTGTAAAATTTGGGGGTACTTTACATGAAGCCCTCCAGACATTTTCAAAATTTTTTCAAGAACAGCTCCAAATTTTCTCTTTAAATTTCTTGTAAGAAGAGAGTAAAATACACTTATGGTGGCATAGGTGCGATTTTCACGGATAACTCTGAATTTTCGAAAATTGCAAAAGTTAGAATTTTATTCGGCGTCTTCCTCTAACTACAAAATTGCAGATAGAGATTTTTCCTTCAAATAAATTTGTTCTTCATAGTGAGTTTTTTTAAAGATCATGTACATTTTTTTGAAAATTTTGGTAGTTATCGCGCAATATGTGCAATTTAAAAAAATACAAAAACAAGATTTTCTCAAAAACGACTCCAATTTTTTTCTTTAAACTTTTGGTAGATATATTGCCTAACGTATTTTATGAGATGAGAAAAACGCCATATTGCTCTATTCTTTTGTTTTTTCAAAAATTGCAAAAATTTATTTTTTTAATTGTCTCTCACGTCGTTAATATTTAGATAAGCCGTGATTTGACATCATTATATTAAGAAGTACATGAGCTTTAAATAATGTCAAGTAAAGTTTCTCGAAAACACAACCGTTTTCTGTGAAAACTATCTCAAAATTCCGCATTTCCAGAAACGCTCGAAACGCCATTTTCTCATATATGGCTGCAAATTTTTTCTTTAAACTTTTGTAACGGATAGTGCTAATTACACTCTTTAATATGAAGTAAAGTTTATTTTGAGTTATTTTTTGTTTTTTCAAAAACTATATAAATGTAATTATTTTGAATGATCTCTCAAATCTTTAATACGCACATTACCAGCAATTTGTAAAGATTATAATGTTTGTGAGTGTAAGTGCTTCAAATAACTGCAAATAAAGATTTTTGAAAACTCAAAAAATTTCTGTGAAAATGAGCTTCGAATTTCGCATTTTTAGTAGCGCTAAAACGCAATGTTCTTTAAAACGGCAAGTAATTTTTAAAAGAAAATTGCCATTTATGACTAGGTTTTTGTGTTCTTTAATATTCTAAAATTAATATTTCCGTTCTACCAATAGGAAACCGAAAAATTGAGAAAATGACAAAAGAATGTACTTATGGCGGTGATAGATGGCAGCTGGCAAGAAAGAGTATGTGGCAATTCCAAATAGCTAGCCGAAGACCCAAGGAAATAGAAAACTAATACGGGAAAGTTTGTGCCATTCAGTAACACTACTAGTTATACACTTACCACACTGTGAGTAATGCCACGCGAATCTGCGTCATGCGTACTGTTTGTTCTCTGCCTTCCTATGTGGTGTAACTGGAAGTCTCGGGTTTCGTCGTCAGCCGTGACTTCGAATAATTCATTAAAAGATTCTAAGGTTTTTGAATGAAAGAAGAAATAGTAGCAATTTAGAGGATTTATTTTGAATAGCAATTTCAAGGAGAATGAGATTTTGTTGAAATTATACACTAACTGGAATTCTTCGCATTCGAATTATTAAGTTGACTCAACCATTTTTTTTTTCAGAAAACAGAACAACAGTGCAGAAGCGCCACCCAGAAAAAACAAGAGATGTCATCAGAGTCTCACGAAAAATCCCGATTTTTAGGCGGGATTTACCTAATAGTATCGTAATTAAGTTTATGAAATCCTTTGCTATGGATTACGAATAAGTATTTACCGGCTAACAAGGCTAGATAACTAGGTGAAATTCAGCAGCTTTGCTGTCTGGAGTAGAATTGTAGAAGCCGGCTGCTCTGATCGGCGATTTTCCATAGTTTGTCCTATTAAATAAAGGAGCAGTATCGTAACAAATGGATCTCGGAGCGCGTTCGTCATTTCCTTTCTCATCCTGCCCCCCCTTCCTTCCCCTCCATATCCATACACACACACATACATTTAGACTTACATCTTCTACACTACCACACATGCCGGGGAACTTTGAGCTTGTTTCGGCCGGTGGGAGATACCTGGAGAGGGAATCCTCTCAAGTCGACATTTTGGTTGATCTCGTGTTTCAGAGGGAGAGGAACATCGGCACGTCTTGGAATGTAAAATCCACTATACTTGCCGGACTAATAACTATAGACGTTGATCCCACTGGAAAAAAATTTTAATCAATCAATCGTTGTGTAAGTACTTTTTGTCTGTATATCAACATTAATATAAATAATTAGGACCAATTATACCGGACAATAAAATAAACTTTATTTTGACCTTCAATTGTTAAAATAAGACGGATATGGGCAAGCACGCCCAGATAAACACGTTGTGACCTGTATAATGATACGAGCAGTACCCCAACAAACGGGGTGAAGCGCACGCGATCTTTCCTTCCTCTGCCTTGCCCTTTCCTCTTCGTCCATATACACACTTCCATGCCACATGTCGCGTAACCGGTGAGGCGCTTAGACCTTGTCCCACCTGGGAAAATGCATTGCTGGAAGGGATAGGAAGAGGAAAGACGCCTACTTGTAAGTCCCCGGATCTGTCGTTCCAGGAAGGGATGAACACCCCCACCTCCGGGAAAATGAGATGCTCTACGCGTCAGGGCCTGTCTTCACGACGAAATATGCCACGGCATTTATCGTCTTTTTCGGTCGTGCCGCTAGATGTCGCATGATCGCGACCGTTTCAAGCAGTGCGATATGACTAGCGGCATCTAGCGGCACACGATCTATTTTTTTTCGGCGTAGCCGAAGGTCTGTGTGAATTTGATCGTGGGATCGTTTTGCTTTGTGCACGCATATTGCGTTTTACTGCTAAGTGTGTGTAGTTAGTGTAGGTTCGCGACAGACCTTAGTCCTTTGCCTGATTGACGATTTATTAAGTCACTGCTGTGACTGTCATTTAAGCAGTTATGCTCGCTCAATGCCAGTGTTGTCAAGGTCGATGCTACGAACGGGACTCCTCGCCACGAGTTCCACGACCAAATCGCCCCTCCACGCAGTTCATCACCCCGCCGCAAGACACAACGCCATCACTTTTGTAAAACGGCGGGATTACTACTAACAGTTCCCTTTCCCGACGCTAGTTGCGCAGAGAAGCTCGTGGCATGCTCTGGTGCTCATTAATTTTCCTTCATTTTATATGGTGTAAATACAAATGCTCTGCTAAATTTAGATGCAAGTGCAATGAAATATATTAGTACCTTTCCCTTCCACTTTTGTATTTTTGTTTTCTTTTTCCAAATATTTTTGTTGTTGTTGTTGTAGTAATTTTCAGGCATCTGAGACGCAGGTCTTAGTTTCTTAACCTGGCAGTAGGCGCGCGGGGTGCCTCAGTCACCCCAGCATTGTTTCGAGCTCATTGTACTTTTACTACATTGTACTTTTGTTTTTATTTACAATCTTGCGAGCTTCTCAATACCTATCGAGGAAAGCTTTGTGCACATATCTCGACCCTTCTCTTTCAACTGCTTCCTGTCCTTCTCTGGAAATTTCGTCGCAAAGGCGATGGCGCGCTGCGTGGGGACCACCGAATCACCTCGCGCAACCTTTGTTATCGCTTCTTGCCACGCTGTTCACAGTAGTTCACCCAAAGGAAGGGGGTCTCGTGGAGCTTCAATACTACTCCACAGAAGCCAATGATTCACAATTTCAGCTTTTACGACTTTTTAATTACAATTAATCGCTTATCTTGCATTGAAACGTAAAATAATGGAGTAATTTATGTAATGATATATATTGTAGTCGTACATATAAAACTTTATATGCATCATTTCATGAATACATACTTTTGCCGAATTTAAAATAATGTTAAACGTGTGTATATAATAGTAAATAATGTATTTTGAATTATTAAGTTGAATAGGCTAATGTGCCGTGACCGCTGTTGTTTGGTCGCCGACTGAGTCGACAAATACAGAGGCCATGGCGGCTTACATCAACTATTTTACAATAAATTACTACGCCCAATGACGACAAGACGTTTTGACACAAGGAAAATAGTACCCACCTCATTTTTGTTTAGCATATGCTTTTTACTTTCCCGTATACGTACGCATACACGGAGTGATATACGTAGTATAGGGAAAGTTATGTAATGCTGCGCGAAAAAACTGCCAATTTTCGGCGGAAAAAAAATTAATTGCCGGGCCGTGAAAACGAAGAAGTGGATAAAACCAGTTGCTAAATTAAGAAAAAAAAATCCCCTAACACGTGGTGTAGCCAGAAACCCCGTTTTCTAGATCCTTGATACCGAAAACCCAATTGAAAGGAAAACGTCCGTCCGTCCGTCCGTCCGTCCGTCCGTCCGTCCGTCCGTCCGTCCGTGAACACTGCTAGCGCCTAAACCATACGTACGATTTCTTCCAAAATGGATACTCCCCTGTCGATCTGGTTCTAGTCGAAGCTTTGAGATTTTGAAAACGATTCTTCAAAATTTGGGGGTACTTAATATGAAGCCCCCCGGGATTTTCAAAATTTTCTCAAAAAATTTCTTGTATGAATAGAGTAAAATACACTTTTTAACATGGCATAGGTCCGATTTTCACGTACAGCTCTGAATTTTCGAAAATTGTGAAAGTTTGAATGTTTTTCGGCGTCATTCTCCAACTACAAAACTGAAGATAGAGATTTTTCCTTCAAATAAAATTTGTTCTGCATATTGAGCAATTTTAAAACATTACAAAAACAAGATTTTCTCAAAAACGGCTCCAAATTTTTTCTTTAAATTTTTTTAGGGATAGTGGTAAATGTACTCTATCAATGACATAAAAGCCATTTTGGTCTGTCGGTTGGTTTTTTCAAAAATTACAAAAATGTAAATTTGTTTACTTGTCTCTCACGTCGTTAATATTTACATTATCGGCGATTTTTTTTACATTATTATATTTAGGAGTATATATGCTTTAAATTATGTCAAGTAAAGTTTCTCGAAAACACTACCGTTTTCTGTGAAAAGTAGCTCAAATTTCGGCATTTTCAGAAATGCTCAAACGCCATTTTTTCGTATATGGCAGCAAATTGTTTTCTTGAAACTTTTGTAACGGATAGTGCTAATTACACTCTTTAGTATAGCGTAAAGTTTATTTTGAGTTATTTTTTTTTTGTTTTTTCAAAAATTACATAATTGTAATTTTTTTGAAAGATCTCTCACATCTTTAATATGCACATTACCAGCAATTTGTAAAGATTATTATATTTGTGAGTTCAAGTGCTTCAAATAACTTCAAATAAAGTATTTTGAAAACTCAAAACTTTTCTGTGAAAATGAGCTTCAAATTTTGTATATTTAGTAGCGCTAAAACGCCATTTTCTCTTGAACGACACATCTTTTTTTAAAAGAAAATTGCCATTTATGACTAGGTTTTTGTGTTCTTTAATATTCTAAAATTAATATTTCTGGATATAGAATAGGAAGCCGAAATATTAAGAAAATGACAATAGCATATTATGCAATTAGTTTAAAACGTTGTCCTTTTTTTACACGAATAACAAGATAATACCGTAAGTATAATGCACATGCTAGAATGAAGACGTTTGTTAATTTAATGCAAGATTAATTAAAGGTCAAAGAGAATATTGATATTGGAACTTTTCACAAAGTTTACTTATGAAACTCGTAAATGTGGTATGTCAACCTATAAAGGCAATTATATTTTCCCAACAAGATGTAAACACACTTCTTACAAAAGCTGATGATGAAACTTTTCTTTAATGAAGGTATAATAATGACAGTGGCAATAATAGACAAGTTTTATTTATTAACTGGTGTATTGTATTAATAACTGGTATGATTTTCAGGTTGTTGCTATTTTTGGTATTGGTGCTTGTAGACATGTCGAATTGTACAATTTGTGCATCAACGATGTGAAAGATGAAGGTTCTGTTTTGATAGTGAACAAAAAATGACAAGCCCGGAATATTTACTATCGTATCCAGTGAAGAATTTAATTATGTTGAGGTCTGTAAAAAATACATTTCCTTAAGACCCTTACATGTTAAACAAAAAACTTTGTTTTACAATCATGGCAAATGCAGCTGTAATCCAATTTTTTAAAAGTAAGTTTTTTCATAACGTATTTGATTTTACTGCGAACACTACAATCTATTTATATGGTACCACTGCCTTCTTTAAACTCCATAACTGAAAATATATGGGGGCCGTGACTATTACGTCAGTGATGCCTCATATTTCGTGAAGAAATAGTCGATGACTTAATGATTCGTGCAATAATATGCCATACTATGTGTAGTATGCGGACGGCAGTTCAAAGTTGCCGCGCTAACTGCGCGGCAAAGAGCGCCGGCAGCATGTTCCCGCCTCCGGCAGCGCGCAGCACAGAGCGTCGGCATCAGGCGCGCTGAGCTTCGTCAAGCGCGCCAAGGGTGTGCTCAGAAACCAGCCACGCCTGTTACCTGGGCTCCGCGCACTGGTGAACCGGCCAATCAGGGGAAGCCGCGGGAAGCCTTGCGCGGGAGCTGGCCCAAATAAAAGGACGCCGACGGAGGATCACCGGCAGTAGAGCGCTCGGCGTGGTTTCAGCCAGATGGCATATTGTTTTTTGTATATGAAGTTTTGTGGTAACTGTACATAGCGGCCGAGTTGGCCCAGATTTTTGTAAATAAATATT